>CANBKX010000219.1:0-27984 GCA_947369275.1 Nemotelus nigrinus
ATAAAAGCACCCAGGAATTACTAGCGGGCAGGCCCGTCGAGAGAAAATCCGGGCCCGGGGGACATAAAATTATAGGCCCCCCTCCCCTTAATCATTACAAAATAAAGTTTTTGAGACAATAACTATGTACCTATCTGCTGATTATATGAAGGAGCAAGTTTATTTATTTCAAAGCAATTTGTTTTGACAAACAATCTTATAAATTTATAAGAATGAATCTTCAATATTTTACCCAAACGTTGAAAACAAATGTACAAAAAGGAAAAGTTCAATTTTCAGCTAAAAATGTTTTATTGGATCGTTGCATTAATCAACATTTCAATCGTGGTCACTGATAACTGTTAACTGTTAGTTTAATTTAAAAAACAAGTGTCTTTTAATTACAAATGAGCTTTCCTTGCTTTTCGGGCCGCAAAACTTTTTATAAGAACATCAAAATCTAGCTGTCTCGCTAAAGGGGCCTCTATGCAAAGAGTGGCAAGACCTGAAACACGGTCTTGTGTGGAGCACGATCGATGAAAGTTTTTAATTCTGCAAGAACGCTGAAGGAACGCTCGGCGCTGGAAACAGTAACTGGAATAGTGCAATATACACGAAGAGCAACACAAATATTAGGAAATACTGTTTCCAAATTTCGAATGTAGATTGCATTCAGCAATGCAAACGGTGACAACTCTTTTTCAAAATTGGCTTCTTAGATGTGCTTCAGATGGATCATTTCGTCCTCCAGATCTTCAGAGACGTCCGACTCATGTTTTTTGACAAAATTTGTGGCTGCCTCTGGAATTTTAGTTTCTTCCATCGCTGTGAATCGCCACAAAAATGAGAAAGTTGCATTCAAATCCTTCATAGCAGTAAATCGATTTGAAATTCCTGCAATAACCGAATCAACAATTACGAGGAAAGTGTTGATTTTGAAATCAGTCTCTTGATCTTCTGTGTAAGTATAATTTTCTTCATATTGTTCAAAACATCTTGTAAGTTTTTTTTTTCGGGTGTGAGGGAACGTTGGTGAGGTTCCCAATTCAATGGCGACTGTTTTGCATTCATTTAAAATTTGATCCCATTGGCTTCGAATCAGATTCAAGTCAGACAGTAAACTGTCAAGGTTCTGAACTTCAATGTCGATAGTGGCGTCTCTGGCTTGGAGAATGATGCTCCTTTCATTAATAGCTTTCAATATTTTTGACCAAATTGAAGACATCAGAATGCACTCGAAATTTTTCATATATTTTAGAATGCCGTTCACATCACTACGAGTTTCTGCTGTCAAAGTAAGTTCATTTAAGCCTTCTAATGCTTTTTTCAATCCTGGATTATGGTTTGCAAAAGGTTTGACTCCCTCTACTCGAGCCGACCATCTTGTATCTGAGAGTCTATGAAGGGAACCAGGTACACTTTTCTTCAAAATTTCCCAACGCTGTGGACTGCTACCAAAAATCACATAACATTTTTGAACAACTCCGAAGAAAGTGATAGCATTCTGCAGAGTCAACACCACACAAATTGAGACTGTGCGTTGCACATGGTGAATAAACAGCATTTGGGTTCTTTTCAAGGATGTGACGTTGGGCTCCGTTGTAAGTTCCTTTCATATTAGAGCCGTTGTCGTATCCCTGTGCTCGGCAGTCTTCCAAAGGGATATTGTACTTTTCCAAAGTATCGCAAATTAAATCAGCGATCGCCTTGCCAGTTTTTTTATTGCAATCGACAAAAGCCAGGAATCGTTCTTGAATTGTGAATATCCTCTTCTCCGAGTCAAAATGAAGGTACCGCAAAATAAACGTAGTTTGTTCAACGTGGCTTGAATCAGGCGTGGCATCAACGATGATAGAGAAGTATTTGGCACCTTTCCCTTCTTCTAATATGGCTGATAGGACATGTTGTGAACAAATTTGAATGAATTCGTTTTGAATATCAACGGAAAGATAATGGACCTGTAAACGTTTGTTTTCTTGTTGAGAAATTCTGACTTTCTCCAAATGCTCACGAAGTATCGGGTCGAAATAGCTGATCAGTTCTAAAATGCCCAAAAAATTTCCGTTGTTCCGTTCTCCGAGAAGATTGCTATCACCTCTGAATGGTAAGCCTCGTTCACCCAGAAACAAAATGGTGCTCAAAATTCGTCGTAAAATTTCGTGCCATTTTTTAGTTTCACTGGCGATCTTTTCATTGAGAAGTGTATCGATTGAAGTTTCATCACGAATTCGAGTTTGCAATGAGCGCCATTGAATGTAGCACTGTATGTGATCTTGATTATTTTCATGACCTGGTAATCTATCATACAGTTTTTTCCAAACTTGGCATTTTGAATATCCTTCAGGGCGGCAAAGTTTAGGACGATTGAAGGTGTTGGTACTAAACAAACGGCAAGGCAAGCAATAAAAAGCGTCCATATGTCTACTCCACACTAACCAATCACGTTCCACGATCTCCCTATTTGGCAAAGTTTTGGATAAGAGCGAAGAAGAAAATGGCTCATTGTTTCGATCACGAGGAAAAGATGATGGCAATTTTTGGTGACCTCGACGAATTATGTCGTTCACGACGTTGGGGTGCACAAAGTCAGTGCATACAGTGCCTATATCAAAATCATTCAGGTGCTTTTGATCTTCTTTCGACTTTCGTATATCTTCAGTTTCTGATATCTTCCTCGAAGGTGAACCATGATTGTAACTCATTTCAGGTGTTCCATCTTTGACTTGTTGAAGAAGTACACAATCGTTTGAGGTTTCTGCCAATTTGTTTCTTACTGGAGGCTCAGGCGGAACGTTGTTTTCTTGTTTGGAACCAAGTGCAAGATCTGAAAGCCATAATATGGAACAAATGATCTAATTGTCTCTAAAATATCAGTTAATTTTAGACAAGAAAATTTTTGGAGGTATACAACAAATATTTATGTTTTTACTATTTCAAAAAATTTATTTTTACCAGACGTTTTAAAATGCAAACGTTTCCATAGCAAAAAAAAACTTTGTTTTTAATAATTATATCGTAAATATTATATTAAAAAATTTTTAAACATGAACACTTAATGATTGTGAGATGAATATCAAAAGAACCCATTGATTGTATAAGTTATGCTCGAAATGCATTTAAAGCAATCATTTGTTTGACCGTACCTTCTAAAGTTTCATCTTCGAATCGTTGAACAATTACACCATCGTTTAGGGTTTCCACCAATTCGTTTCTTACTGGAGGCTCAGGCAGAATGTTGTTTTCATGGTTGGAGCCAGGTCTTGAATCTGAAATCCATAATATAAAACAAATGATCTAATTGTCTATAGAATATCATTACATTTTTGACAGCACAAATTTTATAAATATACAACAAATATTTATCTTTTCTTTATTTAAAAATTTCCATTTCACCAGACTTTTTCAAATGCCAACATTTTAAAAAGAAAAAATCTGTCTATGTTTTTGATTATATCTTAAAGTATAATTTACAAAATTTTATGAAATGAACCACTTGATAATTATGAGATAAATATGAAGAGATCGTGTAAGTTATGATCGAAAATATCGAAATGTATTAAAGAGCAATCATTTGTTTGACCGTACTTTCTGAAGTTTCATTAACGTTTCTGTCAGTCAAGTTTTTCCGTCCGAAATCGAATCCGAAAAGATTTTTTTGCCGTTTGGCACCTTCCTCTTCTTTTTTTTCGCGCTCCAAGCGTTCTTTGCGCTTTCTGGCTCCAGACTTGTGTTTGGACATAATAAATTAAATCTGAAAGTTAAATATGAATTACAAATTAAAATCTGCTTTCCAATAAGGAAAAACTGGAGCATCGAATAATTTCTAAATCGGTTAATTCAAAGTGTATTCTTTTTTTTGTTTTTTGTTTTTTGTTGACGCAATACTCAATTCCACATAACGGAAGTTTGTGATAGGCTAGCATTATGTACGTCAACATGTTCATTAGTATTTCAAACGAACGAATATGATTATCTAAATAGTAATTATGTATCTTACCAACATATATTGTTCCTTGTTCAATGTTCAATCTGCGTTGGTACTTGAAAAGGTAAAAAAGTATCAAAGATTTGACGGCACAATGTGTCAGCTGTGAAAATCAGTGAGAATGTCAAAACATAGATGGCGATCGCGGCCTAGTTATGTGGGAATTCTGCAGCCCTCGTTACTTGAAACCGGGAAAAACTGTCGGCTCGGCCACTGGCGCTGAGCAAGCGTTAGTGGCGCCTTGATTCGATGGTGGAACACATACAAGTTTTGAAACAGCGCTAAATTTAGAAACTAATACTTGAATTGTTTGCTACTTTTTATTTTGAGCTTACAATGTATTACGAACTCTTAACTTTAAAAAATCGATTCTTTTGAATCTGCTAGTTGAAAACTAATTTTTTACGAAAAATTTTTTTTCTGTCTATGATTAGTGGGCCCCTTTGGGGAGCACGGGCCCGGGGGGTTTCCCCCCGTCCTCCCCCCCCTCTCGGCCTGCTAGCGGGGACGTGAGAGTAGACATTATGTATTCTTATGAAAATAAAAGTTCACTGTCCTTCACACAAGAAGAAACCATATCAATATTTATCAGTAAAATAATAACATTCCTAGAACTAGAAATATAATCTTTTTGAAAGTGGCCAAACTTCGAAGAATTGAAAAGATTTAAAAATCTGAAACTTGTTAAGGATGAATACCTTGACTTTATTTTAGCGATTAAGCAACCAATTATTTCGACATAAGCACTTCTAAAGAATGGTACAACATTCTCATTGTTTTCAATTATGCACCTTGCTGTTTAACCACGTTTTGGTGTTTCACAAATCAACCATAAATCGTTCCCAATTCCCGTGAAACTATTTCTTGAAGATTGTATTTGATCTTCAAATTTTGCCATTTTGTGAATATGATACAGTATATTACATTGTTAGGACTGAAATATATCGATTAGTATGTTTTTACTAATGTTCGAAGAACATTAGTATTAAAATCGATTCGGCCAAAAATTCATATTTTTATATATATATATATATATATATATATATATATATATATATATATATATATATATGTACAAAAAATTTCAGTGAGATAATCTCGAGAACGCGCCATTCGATTGAGCTGAAACTTTCAGGATACATTGGTGTATATGCAGAATAGGTCCAGGTCTCTTTAAATGTCAGTTATTGTAAACCTTTTCGCGCCGGCGGGCATTTAAGTGATATTTTTAATATACCTATTATTTCGTGCACAAATGATTTTCGCAAAAATAAAGTAAATAAAATAAATTTCAAATGTGTTTTACATATGAATCGGATAATGCTTTGGAATTTTTTAACCCTATGTGTGCGCTGGGTGCCTAAAAAGAAGAAGGGAAAATTTGAAAATTTTTAAATTTCGATAACTTTTGACAGCGCTATTCAATCATTACCAAATTTTCAGGACATATTGATATTATTTAGTTGTACATTTATGTGGCTTTTAATGAGCGTGCTGGCAACCCTGTAGCTAGGGCAGGCACTGAAAGTGAAAACTTTCAAATCATCGTCTCTCTTGAAAAAATGCCGTTTCTTCAAAAATAAGCCTTTCATATGTAAATCTTGTGCTTTGTTTACATAACCAAAAAAAAAAAAAAGATATGGTATAACGGGCACGCCTGGCAACCCTTGCCCAATTTACCTATATTTTTAGCATCAAAAACTTCTGTTCACGGAAACTCACGATCCGATGGGCAGAATTATTTGAAATTCACAGCATGTATTGACCTTAAATAGGACCAGGTCTGATAGAAGTGATTTTTAAATGCAGGCAATTCTGTGCCAGTGGTGCCATCTTGAAAAACCACTAAAAAAGATAACTGTTTTTAGCCCTATAAATTCTGATTGAATCGTTCGATTTTGACGAAACTTACACAATTGCTGGACCTTACTTTAAGCCACGTTTGGTAGAAATTTGGTCGAAAAATTCGGTTGGAGCTGCCAGCTATGATAATTTTGGTGTCTTCATTTTGAAAAAAAAAATTTGGAAGTGAAAACATTCAAACCATCGAATATTCAAAAAAATGTCCGTTTCTTACAATAAAACCAATCTGTATATAAATCTTATGTTTTATCTACACGTTCAAAATAAAACTTTGGAAATTTCATGTCGGACAAGAACGGTAACCCTCTCCCAGTTAACCTATATTTTTAGCATCAAAAACTTCTGTTCACGGAAACTCACGAACCAATAATCAGATACAGCTAAAATTTACAGAATGCATTGGACTTAAGTAAGACCAGATTTGATAGAAGCGATTTTGAATTGTGGGCAAGTCTGTGCCAGTGGTGCCATCTTGAAAAATTACAAAGAAAAAAAACTGCTTTTTGCCCTATGAAATGTGAATAAGTTACCAGATTTTCATGAAATTGACACAGAAGCTAAACCTAACTCTAATCTCTGTTTGGTGGAAATTTGGTTGAAAAATTTGATTGGTGCTACCAGCTATGGTAATTTTTGTGTCTTTGGTTTTGAAAATTCGCTCAGGAAAATAAAACTTTTTGTACTATAACTTCCAGTGCAGTCATGAAATCAATACGAATTTCATACAATTAATGAAACCTGTCATAAACATTATTCAGGCCAAATTTGGTTGAAAAGACACGATAGGGTTGCCAGCTATTGTTGGTTTTGTGTTTAATTGCAATATCTTTATTAAGCGGTTTTATCGTAGAATTTTCAAATGGTAATGATATTGTAGTGACAATAAACAGCAAATATTAAGCTTTCGATCATTTGAAAAAACTCGCTGCAGGTAACCCTAAATTTCTTTATACTCCTATAACTTCGAATGTAATTAAACACCGTGAAGCAGATTTCATATATTCTTGGATTTGATACTGGCGAAAGGTTGCCAGCACGAGTCGGTTGTGCTACTTTTGTATCAATAAATGCTTACAGTTAGTATTCATACCGGAAACATTTACAATGAAAATCAATAACCGATGTTTCAATTCCCAAAGCTCTGCAAATTTTTCGGATCGCAGCCCCAAACTCCAACTTCTGTTACAGTGCTGCAGGCACTGAGAATTTTCTTAATTGATATTATATGAGATGCTGCTTTCAAAATTTTGTGATATAAGCAACTGATAACGAATATAATTAACCCGTGTTTTGCTCTCATAAACGTTGAAATTCATGCCAGTGGTAATATCTGAAACCTTGCACCATATGAGTTATAATGCATTCTTAAGACGAAAGTAAAACGTGGCATTTGAAACAGTTTGGCCGTAATAAGCAGCACATGTGGTGGAATATGCACTCAAAACCTGCACGATTCTTCTACTGTTCTTCGAACATTAGTGTTTCTAGCGGTTCAGGTGCGCTAGAGTTTTTTTACATTAAACATTCAACAGAAAAATAAACTAAGAATCTTTAAGTAACATAAAAAGCTCACTCTCACCATTAACGATTTCTCCGCCTCAATTAGCACTATCATTTTCAGTTATATATTCCACGAGGTATTTTAATTGCTATTTATTAGAGAAAAATTGTTAAAAATAACCAACCATTAAAAGTCCAACGTTTCGGAGCTAATTTCGGAAGCATTTTTTGACGAACAAATACGAAGCAAATAAACTTATTGTCGTTGTTGAAAAACTATTAATAGATTTTGAAAATTCTATTATACGATTTAGATAAAATCAAATTTAGTCGATGTTCGAAGAAATGAATATATAATGCGTTTTTATACGTTTCTTTTATACATGTTTGCAATCCAGTTGTTTTGGCAGATATTACAGAGGCTCCTCAAGCCTTTGAATTTTCGGACAACATGCAAAATAAAGTTAAATGACCGGGACGCATTTTGGTTATCAGAAACATCAGTGAGATTTATGAAAGTATCTTTAACTGTCCCGAAAGAAGTAATGTAACCGAAGGTTGTTGAAAGTTGTGATCGATATGATATATCGGTTGTTTTATCTTATATTATTGCTATGAATTCGCTTTTCTGAATTTCATTACAATGATATCGTTTTGAAATTAATGTGATCATTTTGAATATAATTTAATGTTCCGGAAAAAAACATTTGCTTGGTCCAAGTGAGCTGGCAATTATCGGTTATTTACTGTCAAAAGATTAATTGTCTTTAGGTGATTTCCCCTATTGTAAGAATACACATTTTCATTATGACTATGTAATTCTTCTTCTTGACATCCTAAATGACACACAATGTTTATTAGAATCTTCATTGTTTCTCTATTTCTCCTAACTGTGAGCAATATCACTGAATATTTATATTGACTACTCAGCAATTCTTCAAATCACCGGAATCAAACTTGAAAAGTAAAAGGACTATTTGTACCAAGCCTGTTCACCAGGGGCGGCTCGTCGATGTACGCAAAAGAAGCAGTGCTTTCCTTGCTAATCCACAAAATTGATTAAATAATCAATATGTAACAATCAAAAGATTTACAATCAATATTTAACAACCAATGGAATAACACTTATTTTCTTACAAAAGGCAAAATTCCATCGCTACCATGAATCTAATGGTTTTATTTTACACGAGTCCAACTACAGAGCTTCCACGTTAAATTTACAGCGACACAACGAAAACTCAAACGTTTTACTAGAAACTACAAGCACTGCAAACCATTCAATTCAAAACATACAGTTCATTCAGATATACTACACACAACACTGAAGTGATCTTGCTTCAATGCTCAAACTCGTGATTTTCACATAGATCTACTTTACGCTTTGCCTAAATGATGTCCACAAAAATTTTACAGTCAATGTACTCACATAGTATCGCGGACGCTGGCTCAGTTTGCAGCGTCTTGGTGGATAGAAAAAAAACCCTTGCCCCATCCACCCGCTGAACGACCCGAAAACCTTAGTTAATGAATGAACTTAATACGCTGCAATAGTATCTGCGTCTCCTGTTTGCCCTCATGATTTATCTGCAGATTCTCTTCTGCTCCTCTTCTTACGAGCCGTTCCCCTTAGGAATTGATGCATTTTTTATTCACATGTACACATGTACGATGCAAGCCATTGTGATGTTTCATGGTGATGTTCATGTGGGGAATATAATAGTAGAAGTTACATTTTTTCGTGTGCAGTTTTCCCCAGATCGGTTTTCTGTGTCTGCTTTGGGTTCGCTTTCGCAAAAGACGTAGTTTTTCGGTTCTGGTGCTTTGGTGAAATGACCACTTAATTGCTTTGGACGCCTATGTTGACGCTGAAAATTCATCCGCGTCGCTATTATGGTTGCTTGCCGTCATGATCTACGTTATAGAATTTGTATTCTTTTCTGCTCATTTCCTTACGAGTTGTTCCCCTTCTGATTCGATGCCTTTTATGCTTTGTTTCCATGGTGTGTACGGTGCAAGTGATTATGACGTTAATATGGAGAATATGTAGGAGTTAAATTGTTTCGTGGGCAATTTTCTCCAGATCGGTTTTTTTTTTGTATTTGTTTTGGGTTTACTTTCGCAAAATGAGTTTCTCGGTTCAGGTGCTTTAGGTTAAATGACCACTTGATTGCTTTCGCCTCTGTTATTTCTATGTTGAATTTCTGAAGTGTTTTCTTAAGCATTTATAAATTACATTAGGTACGCTTTTTTATGTCTTTATCGCAAAAAAAATGCACCTGTTTATAACAGGTGCGACTTTTGACTTGAATTATTTTGTATTGTCAGTATTGATGCTGTCGGTTATATAAAAGGATAATTTTTAAAGTGTAAATTATAGCATAAAGCTCGTTAAAGTGAGAGCGTATTCAATAGATTATGTTTCGACAAGTTGATATTTACGCGTTTAATATAGATTTTAATGTGCAAAACCAAAATTGATGTGATTGTGCCATAGAGTATTTACTGCGGTAGTCTTTTTCATTGAGGATCTTATTGAGTCTTAGCAACCAAGACCACTAATTTCGCTCAGTCAACTGTTTGCAAAATGTAACTACATTAGGCACTTTTATTGCAAAATTATATGAAGAATTTATTTTTATTGTGGCATTGGCTATTTAATTTAATTTGCTAAATGATGCATTATATCCTCTACTTTGAGCTATTAAAAAACTTTCTCCATTTATTTAGCCTGTAATATGCTTTCAATTTAACTTTTTTTATAATTCAAAGAAAAGTTAAAAAAATTAGTAATGTTTTTTTCTTTCAAATACTATACATATTTGAGCTTTTGGGAGATTTTTGATCTTAGTAGGAATATCACTGAAATAAGCTGTTGACAATCAATCATTAACTTTTAATGCAAATATGGTCAGCATTGAAATAACTAATTAATTTTTACACGATATTTAAAAAAAAATCGCATGTATAGTTTACTACGCGCTTCTTAAGTATGCTTATCTATATTATATGCTTCTATATTTTGCTTGTGCTTCCCTTAGTCTCAAAACCACGAGCCGCCACTGCTGTTCACAGCTTTAACATTATTTAAATAGCAAAACCCGATATTTCGCCAAATGTCTGAAACGCTCGAAAATAGTACACATGACCAGAAAAATTATTTTTGCTTAATATTACAACCGATAATCCGTTCCGAGTTTTTCATTTATTAATTTTCCGATCAAACTACCGAGTAGGTAGATTTCTTTGTTATAGAGATAATTTACGAATTCGGTTTCGATTGATCCTGGTTTTTTCAGCAAATTACCGAGATCAAACTATATAAAAATTAGATAAGTTGACAAATTCTTTGACAAATTCACCTATTTCAACCTTTCTCTATTTCTAATATCAATCAAAAGTATCATGCAATTTTACACAGTATTTTTACACATTTAATTCGACATAATTCTAGTCTACAGCTTGACATATTACTACATTGAAATATTATTACCAAATCCTATAGGCTATAAGTGACTAAAACCCCCGCCAATTGAAAACACCTTCATAAAAGTTTCTATACAAAATAGAACAGACAAAAAATAATGTCATAATATAAATCATAAATAAAACACATAATATAACGACTCATCGAATCCACAACATCTGGCAATGCTTGCCACATCTCGAAATTCAAATTCACTCACAGCAAGCATTTTTCATTCACAAAAAAATCTGTACAAGCAAAGCAAAATGATAACAATAACAATTAACCCTGCTACTACTGATAGGAACGCAGGAATAAGTTCCACAGTAGTCATGCGTTCGCAGCTCTGCTCTGTAAGCAAAATGATAACAATAACAATTTACCCTGCTACTACTAATTTAATTCGCAACAAACGCAATTATTATTTTTCGTACTTTATTAATCAGATTTTTATACACAACGATCCGTTTATTTCGAGATTCGAACAATGACTGAATGCACTAATGGTAAAGAAAAAATACAAGTATCTTAAGAATGAAAAATGCTGATTTAGATGTCAAGACCAAGAGAGTGCTTTAGTTTGGTAGGTATTAAGTTTCGTAATCAAAACAGAAAACCAGCGGATGTTGACTAATCAAAACAAAGTCATTAAACTAAGAGTGAATTCAAATGCTAAATGCAACATTGTTGTCATCTCCAAATGAGATAACAAATCTATAAATGGATGCAACATTGTAGCGGATTTAAGTTGCTGGATAAGTATTTACGTTATTTGAATAAGGAATTGCGACAATGTTGCAATTCTTAATAGCAAATATTGCTGGCGTAACTCCTCCGTCCTTAGGAATCGACTCCTGGCGATTTGTTTTCATTATATGTAAAGGGTTTACATCAATTCCAATTTTCATTTTTCTATTTCTCTTGACCTTGACATATATTATAATACATATTATAATTACAGAAACGGCAATAATTAAATCTGTTGCTGAGCTTGTCCAACGTGTTACCTTCTCCTGATATTTAATTTCTTTAAGTTCTTTCAAATTTTCTATATTTTTTGAATGTAAGTCCTTTAAGGTAACATTATTATGTATCTCAAACGTAATATTTTTTATAGTATTTGGAAGAATAATGCTTTCATCATAAATTTTTAAAACGTTTTCAAATTTAACATTATGAATTTGGATTACACAATTAGTAAACTTTATAATATTATTCCCACTCAAAGATATTTCTCGAATATTGGTACATGTGTGATACAGATTGGTTTTTTTTAAGTTTTTTGTAATAACGGTATCCTCGGTTATTGGTAAAATTTCCTCTTGGCTATTGTACTCGAAAACACAATCGATTAGCTCAGGTTCTAAAATATTTTGAATGCATTTATCTGTGACAAGTTCCAGGTTTCTTTTTTCATTTTTTTTGTTAAATTTATAGATATTTACTTTATCACTGATAACAACATTGTAAGAAGTTTTCAATTGCAGATTGTGTTTATTTGGCACTGGTCCTATTAAAATTTTTGAATACTTATTTATGGTGAAGTTGGGAATTAATAGTATAATTAACAATCGATTATTCAATTGAGCAACACTAATAATGGACCTGTAAACGTTTGTTTTCTTGTTGAGAAATTCTGACTTTCTCCAAATGCTCACGAAGTATCGGGTCGAAATAGCTGATCAGTTCTAAAATGCCCAAAAAATTTCCGTTGTTCCGTTCTCCGAGAAGATTGCTATCACCTCTGAATGGTAAGCCTCGTTCACCCAGAAACAAAATGGTGCTCAAAATTCGTCGTAAAATTTCGTGCCATTTTTTAGTTTCACTGGCGATCTTTTCATTGAGAAGTGTATCGATTGAAGTTTCATCACGAATTCGAGTTTGCAATGAGCGCCATTGAATGTAGCACTGTATGTGATCTTGATTATTTTCATGACCTGGTAATCTATCATACAGTTTTTTCCAAACTTGGCATTTTGAATATCCTTCAGGGCGGCAAAGTTTAGGACGATTGAAGGTGTTGGTACTAAACAAACGGCAAGGCAAGCAATAAAAAGCGTCCATATGTCTACTCCACACTAACCAATCACGTTCCACGATCTCCCTATTTGGCAAAGTTTTGGATAAGAGCGAAGAAGAAAATGGCTCATCGTTTCGATCACGAGGAAAAGATGATGGCAATTTTTGGTGACCTCGACGAATTATGTCGTTCACGACGTTGGGGTGCACAAAGTCAGTGCATACAGTGCCTATATCAAAATCATTCAGGTGCTTTTGATCTTCTTTCGACTTTCGTATATCTTCAGTTTCTGATATCTTCCTCGAAGGTGAACCATGATTGTAACTCATTTCAGGTGTTCCATCTTTGACTTGTTGAAGAAGTACACAATCGTTTGAGGTTTCTGCCAATTTGTTTCTTACTGGAGGCTCAGGCGGAACGTTGTTTTCTTGTTTGGAACCAAGTGCAAGATCTGAAAGCCATAATATGGAACAAATGATCTAATTGTCTCTAAAATATCAGTTAATTTTAGACAAGAAAATTTTTGGAGGTATACAACAAATATTTATGTTTTTACTATTTCAAAAAATTTATTTTTACCAGACGTTTTAAAATGCAAACGTTTCCATAGCAAAAAAAACTTTGTTTTTAATAATTATATCGTAAATATTATATTAAAAAATTTTTAAACATGAACACTTAATGATTGTGAGATGAATATCAAAAGAACCCATTGATTGTATAAGTTATGCTCGAAATGCATTTAAAGCAATCATTTGTTTGACCGTACCTTCTAAAGTTTCATCTTCGAATCGTTGAACAATTACACCATCGTTTAGGGTTTCCACCAATTCGTTTCTTACTGGAGGCTCAGGCAGAATGTTGTTTTCATGGTTGGAGCCAGGTCTTGAATCTGAAATCCATAATATAAAACAAATGATCTAATTGTCTATAGAATATCATTACATTTTTGACAGCACAAATTTTATAAATATACAACAAATATTTATCTTTTCTTTATTTAAAAATTTCCATTTCACCAGACTTTTTCAAATGCCAACATTTTAAAAAGAAAAAATCTGTCTATGTTTTTGATTATATCTTAAAGTATAATTTACAAAATTTTATGAAATGAACCACTTGATAATTATGAGATAAATATGAAGAGATCGTGTAAGTTATGATCGAAAATATCGAAATGCATTAAAGAGCAATCATTTGTTTGACCGTACTTTCTGAAGTTTCATTAACGTTTCTGTCAGTCAAGTTTTTCCGTCCGAAATCGAATCCGAAAAGATTTTTTTGCCGTTTGGCACCTTCCTCTTCTTTTTTTTCGCGCTCCAAGCGTTCTTTGCGCTTTCTGGCTCCAGACTTGTGTTTGGACATAATAAATTATATCTGAAAGTTAAATATGAATTACAAATTAAAATCTGCTTTCCAATAAGGAAAAACTGGAGCATCGAATAATTTCTAAATCGGTTAATTCAAAGTGTATTCTTTTTTTTGTTTTTTGTTTTTTGTTGACGCAATACTCAATTCCACATAACGGAAGTATGTGATAGGCTAGCATTATGTACATCAACATGTTCATTAGTATTTCAAACGAACGAATATGATTATCTAAATAGTAATTATGTATCTTACCAACATATATTGTTCCTTGTTCAATGTTCAATCTGCGTTGGTACTTGAAAAGGTAAAAAAGTATCAAAGATTTGACGGCACAATGTGTCAGCTGTGAAAATCAGTGAGAATGTCAAAACATAGATGGCGATCGCGGCCTAGTTATGTGGGAATTCTGCAGCCCTCGTTACTTGAAACCGGGAAAAACTGTCGGCTCGGCCACTGGCGCTGAGCAAGCGTTAGTGGCGCCTTGATTCGATGGTGGAACACATACAAGTTTTGAAACAGCGCTAAATTTAGAAACTAATACTTGAATTGTTTGCTACTTTTTATTTTGAGCTTACAATGTATTACGAACTCTTAACTTTAAAAAATCGATTCTTTTGAATCTGCTAGTTGAAAACTAATTTTTTACGAAAAATTTTTTTTCTGTCTATGATTAGTGGGCCCCTTTGGGGAGCACGGGCCCGGGGGGTTTCCTCCCGTCCTCCCCCCCCTCTCGGCCTGCTAGCGGGGACGTGAGAGTAGACATTATGTATTCTTATGAAAATAAAAGTTCACTGTCCTTCACACAAGAAGAAACCATATCAATATTTATCAGTAAAATAATAACATTCCTAGAACTAGAAATATAATCTTTTTGAAAGTGGCCAAACTTCGAAGAATTGAAAAGATTTAAAAATCTGAAACTTTTTAAGGATGAATACCTTGACTTTATTTTAGCGATTAAGCAACCAATTATTTCGACATAAGCACTTCTAAAGAATGGTACAACATTCTCATTGTTTTCAATTATGCACCTTGCTGTTTAACGACGTTTTGGTGTTTCACAAATCAACCATAAATCGTTCCCAATTCCCGTGAAACTATTTCTTGAAGATTGTATTTGATCTTCAAATTTTGCCATTTTGTGAATATGATACAGTATATTACATTGTTAGGACTGAAATATATCGATTAGTATGTTTTTACTAATGTTCGAAGAACATTAGTATTAAAATCGATTCGGCCAAAAATTCATATTTCTATATATATATATATATATATATATATATATATGTACAAAAAATTTCAGTGAGATAATCTCGAGAACGCGCCATTCGATTGAGCTGAAACTTTCAGGATACATTGGTGTATATGCAGAATAGGTCCAGGTCTCTTTAAATGTCAGTTATTGTAAACCTTTTCGCGCCGGCGGGCATTTAAGTGATATTTTTAATATACCTATTATTTCGTGCACAAATGATTTTCGCAAAAATAAAGTAAATAAAATAAATTTCAAATGTGTTTTACATATGAATCGGATAATGCTTTGGAATTTTTTAACCCTATGTGTGCGCTGGGTGCCTAAAAAGAAGAAGGGAAAATTTGAAAATTTTTAAATTTCGATAACTTTTGACAGCGCTATTCAATCATTACCAAATTTTCAGGACATATTGATATTATTTAGTTGTACATTTATGTGGCTTTTAATGAGCGTGCTGGCAACCCTGTAGCTAGGGCAGGCACTGAAAGTGAAAACTTTCAAATCATCGTCTCTCTTGAAAAAATGCCGTTTCTTCAAAAAACAGCCATTCATATGTAAATCTTGTGCTTTGTTTACATAACCAAAAAAAAAAAAAAGATATGGTATAACGGGCACGCCTGGCAACCCTTGCCCAATTTACCTATATTTTTAGCATCAAAAACTTCTGTTCACGGAAACTCACGATCCGATGGGCAGAATTATTTGAAATTCACAGCATGTATTGACCTTAAATAGGACCAGGTCTGATAGAAGTGATTTTTAAATGCAGGCAATTCTGTGCCAGTGGTGCCATCTTGAAAAACCACTAAAAAAGATAACTGTTTTTAGCCCTATAAATTCTGATTGAATCGTTCGATTTTGACGAAACTTACACAATTGCTGGACCTTACTTTAAGCCACGTTTGGTAGAAATTTGGTCGAAAAATTCGGTTGGAGCTGCCAGCTATGATAATTTTGGTGTCTTCATTTTGAAAAAAAAAATTTGGAAGTGAAAACATTCAAACCATCGAATATTCAAAAAAATGTCCGTTTCTTACAATAAAACCAATCTGTATATAAATCTTATGTTTTATCTACACGTTCAAAATAAAACTTTGGAAATTTCATGTCGGACAAGAACGGTAACCCTCTCCCAGTTAACCTATATTTTTAGCATCAAAAACTTCTGTTCACGGAAACTCACGAACCAATAATCATCCATGAAAAAAATTTACAGAATGCATTGGACTTAAGTAAGACCAGATTTGATAGAAGCGATTTTGAATTGTGGGCAAGTCTGTGCCAGTGGTGCCATCTTGAAAAATTACAAAGAAAAAAAACTGCTTTTTGCCCTATGAAATGTGAATAAGTTACCAGATTTTCATGAAATTGACACAGAAGCTAAATTTAACTCTAATCTCTGTTTGGTGGAAATTTGGTTGAAAAATTTGATTGGTGCTACCAGCTATGGTAATTTTTGTGTCTTTGGTTTTGAAAATTCGCTCAGGAAAATAAAACTTTTTGTACTATAACTTCCAGTGCAGTCATGAAATCAATACGAATTTCATACAATTAATGAAACCTGTCATAAACATTATTCAGGCCAAATTTGGTTGAAAAGACACGATAGGGTTGCCAGCTATTGTTGGTTTTGTGTTTAATTGCAATATCTTTATTAAGCGGTTTTATCGTAGAATTTTCAAATGGTAATGATATTGTAGTGACAATAAACAGCAAATATTAAGCTTTCGATCATTTGAAAAAACTCGCTGCAGGTAACCCTAAATTTCTTTATACTCCTATAACTTCGAATGTAATTAAACACCGTGAAGCAGATTTCATATATTCTTGGATTTGATACTGGCGAAAGGTTGCCAGCACGAGTCGGTTGTGCTACTTTTGTATCAATAAATGCTTACAGTTAGTATTCATACCGGAAACATTTACAATGAAAATCAATAACCGATGTTTCAATTCCCAAAGCTCTGCAAATTTTTCGGATCGCAGCCCCAAACTCCAACTTCTGTTACAGTGCTGCAGGCACTGAGAATTTTCTTAATTGATATTATATGAGATGCTGCTTTCAAAATTTTGTGATATAAGCAACTGATAACGAATATAATTAACCCGTGTTTTGCTCTCATAAACGTTGAAATTCATGCCAGTGGTAATATCTGAAACCTTGCACCATATGAGTTATAATGCATTCTTAAGACGAAAGTAAAACGTGGCATTTGAAACAGTTTGGCCGTAATAAGCAGCACATGTGGTGGAATATGCACTCAAAACCTGCACGATTCTTCTACTGTTCTTCGAACATTAGTGTTTCTAGCGGTTCAGGTGCGCTAGAGTTTTTTTACATTAAACATTCAACAGAAAAATAAACTAAGAATCTTTAAGTAACATAAAAAGCTCACTCTCACCATTAACGATTTCTCCGCCTCAATTAGCACTATCATTTTCAGTTATATATTCCACGAGGTATTTTAATTGCTATTTATTAGAGAAAAATTGTTAAAAATAACCAACCATTAAAAGTCCAACGTTTCGGAGCTAATTTCGGAAGCATTTTTTGACGAACAAATACGAAGCAAATAAACTTATTGTCGTTGTTGAAAAACTATTAATAGATTTTGAAAATTCTATTATACGATTTAGATAAAATCAAATTTAGTCGATGTTCGAAGAAATGAATATATAATGCGTTTTTATACGTTTCTTTTATACATGTTTGCAATCCAGTTGTTTTGGCAGATATTACAGAGGCTCCTCAAGCCTTTGAATTTTCGGACAACATGCAAAATAAAGTTAAATGACCGGGACGCATTTTGGTTATCAGAAACATCAGTGAGATTTATGAAAGTATCTTTAACTGTCCCGAAAGAAGTAATGTAACCGAAGGTTGTTGAAAGTTGTGATCGATATGATATATCGGTTGTTTTATCTTATATTATTGCTATGAATTCGCTTTTCTGAATTTCATTACAATGATATCGTTTTGAAACTAATGTGATCATTTTGAATATAATTTAATGTTCCGGAAAAAAACATTTGCTTGGTCCAAGTGAGCTGGCAATTATCGGTTATTTACTGTCAAAAGATTAATTGTCTTTAGGTGATTTCCCCTATTGTAAGAATACACATTTTCATTATGACTATGTAATTCTTCTTCTTGACATCCTAAATGACACACAATGTTTATTAGAATCTTCATTGTTTCTCTATTTCTCCTAACTGTGAGCAATATCACTGAATATTTATATTGACTACTCAGCAATTCTTCAAATCACCGGAATCAAACTTGAAAAGTAAAAGGACTATTTGTACCAAGCCTGTTCACCAGGGGCGGCTCGTCGATGTACGCAAAAGAAGCAGTGCTTTCCTTGCTAATCCACAAAATTGATTAAATAATCAATATGTAACAATCAAAAGATTTACAATCAATATTTAACAACCAATGGAATAACACTTATTTTCTTACAAAAGGCAAAATTCCATCGCTACCATGAATCTAATGGTTTTATTTTACACGAGTCCAACTACAGAGCTTCCACGTTAAATTTACAGCGACACAACGAAAACTCAAACGTTTTACTAGAAACTACAAGCACTGCAAACCATTCAATTCAAAACATACAGTTCATTCAGATATACTACACACAACACTGAAGTGATCTTGCTTCAATGCTCAAACTCGTGATTTTCACATAGATCTACTTTACGCTTTGCCTAAATGATGTCCACAAAAATTTTACAGTCAATGTACTCACATAGTATCGCGGACGCTGGCTCAGTTTGCAGCGTCTTGGTGGATAGAAAAAAAACCCTTGCCCCATCCACCCGCTGAACGACCCGAAAACCTTAGTTAATGAATGAACTTAATACGCTGCAATAGTATCTGCGTCTCCTGTTTGCCCTCATGATTTATCTGCAGATTCTCTTCTGCTCCTCTTCTTACGAGCCGTTCCCCTTAGGAATTGATGCATTTTTTATTCACATGTACACATGTACGATGCAAGCCATTGTGATGTTTCATGGTGATGTTCATGTGGGGAATATAATAGTAGAAGTTACATTTTTTCGTGTGCAGTTTTCCCCAGATCGGTTTTCTGTGTCTGCTTTGGGTTCGCTTTCGCAAAAGACGTAGTTTTTCGGTTCTGATGCTTTGGTGAAATGACCACTTAATTGCTTTGGACGCCTATGTTGACGCTGAAAATTCATCCGCGTCGCTATTATGGTTGCTTGCCGTCATGATCTACGTTATAGAATTTGTATTCTTTTCTGCTCATTTCCTTACGAGTTGTTCCCCTTCTGATTCGATGCCTTTTATGCTTTGTTTCCATGGTGTGTACGGTGCAAGTGATTATGACGTTAATATGGAGAATATGTAGGAGTTAAATTGTTTCGTGGGCAATTTTCTCCAGATCGGTTTTTTTTTGTATTTGTTTTGGGTTTACTTTCGCAAAATGAGTTTCTCGGTTCAGGTGCTTTAGGTTAAATGACCACTTGATTGCTTTCGCCTCTGTTATTTCTATGTTGAATTTCTGAAGTGTTTTCTTAAGCATTTATAAATTACATTAGGTACGCTTTTTTATGTCTTTATCGCAAAAAAAATGCACCTGTTTATAACAGGTGCGACTTTTGACTTGAATTATTTTGTATTGTCAGTATTGATGCTGTCGGTTATATAAAAGGATAATTTTTAAAGTGTAAATTATAGCATAAAGCTCGTTAAAGTGAGAGCGTATTCAATAGATTATGTTTCGACAAGTTGATATTTACGCGTTTAATATAGATTTTAATGTGCAAAACCAAAATTGATGTGATTGTGCCATAGAGTATTTACTGCGGTAGTCTTTTTCATTGAGGATCTTATTGAGTCTTAGCAACCAAGACCACTAATTTCGCTCAGTCAACTGTTTGCAAAATGTAACTACATTAGGCACTTTTATTGCAAAATTATATGAAGAATTTATTTTTATTGTGGCATTGGCTATTTAATTTAATTTGCTAAATGATGCATTATATCCTCTACTTTGAGCTATTAAAAAACTTTCTCCATTTATTTAGCCTGTAATATGCTTTCAATTTAACTTTTTTTATAATTCAAAGAAAAGTTAAAAAAATTAGTAATGTTTTTTTCTTTCAAATACTATACATATTTGAGCTTTTGGGAGATTTTTGATCTTAGTAGGAATATCACTGAAATAAGCTGTTGACAATCAATCATTAACTTTTAATGCAAATATGGTCAGCATTGAAATAACTAATTAATTTTTACACGATATTTAAAAAAAAATCGCATGTATAGTTTACTACGCGCTTCTTAAGTATGCTTATCTATATTATATGCTTCTATATTTTGCTTGTGCTTCCCTTAGTCTCAAAACCACGAGCCGCCACTGCTGTTCACAGCTTTAACATTATTTAAATAGCAAAACCCGATATTTCGCCAAATGTCTGAAACGCTCGAAAATAGTACACATGACCAGAAAAATTATTTTTGCTTAATATTACAACCGATAATCCGTTCCGAGTTTTTCATTTATTAATTTTCCGATCAAACTACCGAGTAGGTAGATTTCTTTGTTATAGAGATAATTTACGAATTCGGTTTCGATTGATCCTGGTTTTTTCAGCAAATTACCGAGATCAAACTATATAAAAATTAGATAAGTTGACAAATTCTTTGACAAATTCACCTATTTCAACCTTTCTCTATTTCTAATATCAATCAAAAGTATCATGCAATTTTACACAGTATTTTTACACATTTAATTCGACATAATTCTAGTCTACAGCTTTACATATTACTACATTGAAATATTATTACCAAATCCTATAGGCTATAAGTGACTAAAACCCCCGCCAATTGAAAACACCTTCATAAAAGTTTCTATACAAAATAGAACAGACAAAAAATAATGTCATAATATAAATCATAAATAAAACACATAATAGAACGACTCATCGAATCCACAACATCTGGCAATGCTTGCCACATCTCGAAATTCAAATTCACTCACAGCAAGCATTTTTCATTCACAAAAAAATCTGTACAAGCAAAGCAAAATGATAACAATAACAATTAACCCTGCTACTACTGATAGGAACGCAGGAATAAGTTCCACAGTAGTCATGCGTTCGCAGCTCTGCTCTGTAAGCAAAATGATAACAATAACAATTTACCCTGCTACTACTAATTTAATTCGCAACAAACGCAATTATTATTTTTCGTACTTTATTAATCAGATTTTTATACACAACGATCCGTTTATTTCGAGATTCGAACAATGACTGAATGCACTAATGGTAAAGAAAAAATACAAGTATCTTAAGAATGAAAAATGCTGATTTAGATGTCAAGACCAAGAGAGTGCTTTAGTTTGGTAGGTATTAAGTTTCGTAATCAAAACAGAAAACCAGCGGATGTTGACTAATCAAAACAAAGTCATTAAACTAAGAGTGAATTCAAATGCTAAATGCAACATTGTTGTCATCTCCAAATGAGATAACAAATCTATAAATGGATGCAACATTGTAGCGGATTTAAGTTGCTGGATAAGTATTTACGTTATTTGAATAAGGAATTGCGACAATGTTGCAATTCTTAATAGCAAATATTGCTGGCGTAACTCCTCCGTCCTTAGGAATCGACTCCTGGCGATTTGTTTTCATTATATGTAAAGGGTTTACATCAATTCCAATTTTCATTTTTCTATTTCTCTTGACCTTGACATATATTATAATACATATTATAATTACAGAAACGGCAATAATTAAATCTGTTGCTGAGCTTGTCCAACGTGTTACCTTCTCCTGATATTTAATTTCTTTAAGTTCTTTCAAATTTTCTATATTTTTTGAATGTAAGTCCTTTAAGGTAACATTATTATGTATCTCAAACGTAATATTTTTTATAGTATTTGGAAGAATAATGCTTTCATCATAAATTTTTAAAACGTTTTCAAATTTAACATTATGAATTTGGATTACACAATTAGTAAACTTTATAATATTATTCCCACTCAAAGATATTTCTCGAATATTGGTACATGTGTGATACAGATTGGTTTTTTTTAAGTTTTTTGTAATAACGGTATCCTCGGTTATTGGTAAAATTTCCTCTTGGCTATTGTACTCGAAAACACAATCGATTAGCTCAGGTTCTAAAATATTTTGAATGCATTTATCTGTGACAAGTTCCAGGTTTCTTTTTTCATTTTTTTTGTTAAATTTATAGATATTTACTTTATCACTGATAACAACATTGTAAGAAGTTTTCAATTGCAGATTGTGTTTATTTGGCACTGGTCCTATTAAAATTTTTGAATACTTATTTATGGTGAAGTTGGGAATTAATAGTATAATTAACAATCGATTATTCAATTGAGCAACACTAGTTCTTATATACTTAAGTTTCTCGCTATCAATATTCATTTGCTTAATCTCATTATAAGTAAGTATGTTTCTATTTAAAACTTCTAATCTACTTAAGAGTATGATTTCCTTTATCTTTTCAATATGCTCGTGTAAAATCGCAATATTTTCTTTAATTTCATTTATAATGTGTTCTCTTTCTACTCTAATTTCGAGCGCATCTATATGTTTTGAAAATTCATTAATCTTACTTTCTAAGCGACTCTGCTGTGCATTAATATGTGCAGTAATATTATTGATTTCATCGGAAATTTGAGTATTGATTTTAATTTGCTGATTTATGGAATTTATGATGTTATGGTTATTTGCATCTACTGTTTGAAAATGCCGCTTTATGTCATCAGCGTCTTCTGCGTCCATCGTTCCTGTCAAAAACTTCAAACCGTGACCTACGATGTTAAAAAGTCCACGCTTACGTCGATCGTGCGGTACAAGAGTATCTAATTCGTCTTTAAGTTGATTGAACTTCATTAAAAGTGAATTTGGCGGATTTGACATATCATTAATATTCGCTTGAATCATTTCTACATTTTCATAATATTTCGTTATGTTGACAAGGTGGATAACTTTTGTGTATTCTTTAATGATTTTAATTTCTTCACTTTCAATGAGCGTAAAACCATTTCCTTGGTTAATTTCTATTATATCCAAGTCACGAGTTAGAGTCCCTGGGGCTAATATTAGGACCAGAATTAGTCCTGTAAAGAGAAGAGTTATTGGGTTGGTATTTTTTTTGCTTAGCAATCTGAGTTTCGTGATATTTGCGGTTATTTCGCGGATCATAGAACTGATTATCTTTACATTCCAATTTAACCCGTTTATAAAGTGGATCCTGTTTTGACTTTCGAATTGGATTTTTGACATATGAATCATTGAGATCTACGGCTTTACGTTTATTGTTTAGATTTGTGATAACTCTTTCTTTTAGAGAATGCATTTTATTATGTATTTCAGTAAATTTTTCCAAAGGTATTGAGCCATTTTGGATGTCAATAGGTCTGTATCCCGTTGAGGAATGTATCGTATAGTTGTAAAACTTTATTGCTCTAATAACAGGGTCAATGTATGAAATTTCTTTTTGAAAATCATCCTTGGCTTTGATTAAAAGATCAAGTGCTCATTAAGAGTATTGTGGAACCTTTCTATATCTGAGTTTCCAGTATGATGATATGGAGTTGTAATGTGGAAATCAATTTGTTCATTTTCGAAAAAGTTCTTTGAACTGGCAGAAGAGAATTCTCCATCAAATATTACTTTTTTCGGTTTCCCTACTGTACCTATGTATTGAACAATTGCTTCTTGAATATCTAACCAGTTTCGTGATTTGAGTTTAATAGCTTGCGCATGCTTAGAAAATTTGTCGATAAGAGTTAAATAAGGGCTTAATTTTGACTTAAACCAAATGTCGATATGCACTATTTCATGAGGACCTATAGGAGTTTCTGTTAATTTAAAAGGCTGTTTTGGTGGGTTTCTCTCGTACTTTGCTGTGTTACAAATATGACAATTATTAATTACGGAAGTTATTTCATCTTTTAATTTAGGAAAATATACAAAATTTTTCATTTCCATGTATACTTCATTAATTCCTCTATGGTTATTCTTTTGATGTTCTCGTAGAATTTTCTCTTTGATATCGGATTTATTGGTAACATCTTCGAGAATTTTATTTACTTTGGTTACTCTAATAGAAGGATTATTTGGTTTCCATTTAATATATTCATTTTGAAATGCAGAAAATAGATTTATATCTGAAATCATTACTCCTACTAAACCTTTAGTTGGCATGTGATTTTGTAAAATATATCTGAAAAATTTTGTGTCGGGCTCTTTACTTTGAAATGTAGTTCTTTTCCTGTTAAAATATTTTTCAACCTTTGTAGAATTAATATTGGATTTTTTTATTATAATTTGAGTTTTGAACAAATTTAGGGGTACTTCAGAAATTTGAATGTAACTGTGGTTGTCTTCATCAGCGCTATGAATCGTTGCATCTGTGGAACTTATATCGTTTACAAAGATTTCGATTCTTGAGTGCCCATCAGTAGACACCTGGTTAGTTTCATCAGAAATAAGTTTATCTGTCAAACTTGAATCGTTCTTACATATTTCAACTCGAGAAAGTGCATCGGCTACCACGTTCTCTTTTCCTTTCAAATATTCTATTTTAAAATTATATTCCTCCAACTTAATCTTCCACCGTTGCAGTTTTGAATTCGGTTCCTTCAAATTTGAGAGCCATTGCAAGGGTCTATGATCGGTACGAATAGTAAATCGTCTTCCGTATAAATAAGGACGGAAATAGCTGGTGGCCCAGACAATAGCAAGCAATTCCTTCTCGATAGTGGAATATCGAGCTTCGTGCTCATTCAAGGTACGTGAAGCAAAGCATATTGGGTGTTGAGACTGTGAAAGGACGGCTCCAACAGCAAAGTTTGACGCATCTGTCGTCAAAACGAATTCTTTTGAAAAATCAGGGTAGGCCAATACAGGCTCTTGAGCTATAATTGCCTTTAATTTATTAAATGACTCTATATAATCTTCATCGTGTATATTAATTCGTGTATTCTTTTTAAGACGTAAAGTCATCGGTTTTGCAATGTTAAAAAAGTCGGCAATAAATTTTCGATAAAACCCAACTAGACCTAAGAAAGGTTTAATTTGTTTAACAGTTTTCGGAATAGGGAAATTCTGTATTGCTTGAATTTTTAAAGGATTTGGTTTTACACCATTGGTTGTTATTATATGCCCCAGATACTCAGTTTCGCGTTTGAGGAACTCTGATTTTTCATGTTGAACTCTAAGGTTTGCTTCTCTTAGCTTTCGAAATATTTTTTTTATTGAACAAATGTGCTCCTCCAGACTCGTGGAGAAAATGACTATGTCGTCCAAATAGACAAAGCATATCTTCCCTATAAATTCAGATAATATGGAATTCATGAGACGCTGAAAGGTAGAAGGCGCGTTTTTTAACCCAAATGGCATGCGAACAAACTCATAGTGTCCCTGGTCTGTGGAGAAAGCCGTTTTTGGAATATCGTTGTCCGAAATCTCAATCTGGTGGAACCCATTGGCTAAATCCAATGTTGTAAAATACATGGATCGGCCCAGTTTGTCAAGGATGTCATCGATTACGGGAATCGGGAACTTATCGTCAATAGTGACATCATTCAACCTCCTATAATCGATAACTATCCTCCATTTCTTTTCTCCTGAGGCACCGCTCTTCTTGGGTACGACCCATATCGGCGAAGAATACGGGGAGTTGCTGTTGCGGATAATCCCCTGATCAAGCATGCTCTGAATTTGACGATTGACCTCACTCCTGTGAACTTCAGGATACCTATAGTTACGAGTATATACAGGGTCATCAGTTGTAGTTTTGATCTCATGTTTAACTACATGAGTAAAAGAAAGGTCACTACCTTCCTTGAAAAATATATCATCATAACTTTGCACTAGTTCTATCAATTTCAACTTCTCGTCCTGATTAAGGTGTTCTGTTCGCAATTTAGATGCAGTGTCAAAACAATTACCCACCAATTCAGAAGGGAGTTCATTAATTAAGCAATCGTATTCTTCAATTCTTTCTTCGTCATTCCTATCATAATAAAACCGTAAAGTGTGATTGTTGAGTGTGATTGTTTTATTTTCGTAATCTAATTTTGAATTAAATGGTATCAGTATGTTGTTACCAATAAGCCCGTCATAATATGAAGAAAAATTAATTTGCAAAAACTCTAGGTTGCCTTCCGATTTAAATTCTTCAAAACACGGTATAGAGACTTTGATATCACAAGTAAATTCACTTTGTACTGTATTTATAACTAAAGGTTCGATCGCGATATGATATTGTGGTGCACAAACTCCTTCGTTTACCATGCTCCAACAAGCACCAGAATCTATAACAAATCTTAGAGGTCTTACAGGTGTGTTAATTATAATATTAGGGTAGGTGGTAGTGGGATCCGAGCAGTTAAATGAAAATTTGTATTCTGTTGTCCTGTCGTGTAGGAGTCGAAGGGTCAACTTCCATTGGTTGAGGTCTAATTTGTCCTGTGTGTCCTGTATTGTGTGAATCTTGTCTGTGGTGTTGTGCAGAGTTTCCTCTGTGATGCCGTGAGTTAAAGTTCCTATGGAAGTAAGGACGATTGGAATTTCATTCATATTATTATTACTATTTCTGAAGTTATTATCACGATAATTCGAATTGTGAAGATGTGATTTTGCTCGTTTTGGGATCGCTTATTGCCATTTGTTTTATTATTAGTTGGATTATGTTTATGTCGTTCGGGTTTGTTTAGTATCGGATTTATTCAAATAACCACTTTCATCCAATATGTGAAGCGCTAATTCAATAGTAGGTGGATTACGACAAACTAGGATGGATCGCATTGGTTCCATAACTTATTCTTAATATATCTAAACCTATACGAATATTATTTGTGATCTTAACTATAATCTGCTGTTCGGATAGCCCATCTCGTTCACCTTCCAAACGAGTTTTGCCGTTGAGTAACGCGAGTTTCTCCTGGATGTCGTTGTAAAAACCAATAATGTTTCCTCGACAAGTAACTCCCTTTAAATCATCGTAGATTTGATACGACGTCCTATGATCACCGAAACTGTTTAAAAGCAAAACGTTAAATCACCATCCAGTTACTTAAGTGCTCGTGGACTTCAATTAAAATCCTGGCTCTTCCTCTCAGTCTACCTTTAATTGCGTTGAACATAATATTTTGCGCTGGCTGATATACTGTTGTATAAGTGGATTTATTTCATCCACTGCCTTAATAAATGCTTTAAGTAAGTTCGTGGATGTTGTTACCATGAATTTCGGAGAGCTGCGCAATATATTTCATAGGATTAATTACTAAGACTAATGGTTACCTGGTTGTTGTGGTAGTGCCATTGTTGAAATTGCAACAACAAAAATATAAAAGTGTATTGTTTTAGCAAAATGAATTTCGCTATGGTTCCAAATAAGCGTTACACAAAAGAAACTCTTTAAAAGGGTTTTCACCAAAGTTTACAATGCACAAATATTAAATTTACAAAGGAGTTGCACCAATTTCGGGTGCGAGTAATAATTTTTCTGGAGTTTCACTCAGTTGGGTTGCACAAGG
>CANBKX010000221.1:0-34086 GCA_947369275.1 Nemotelus nigrinus
TAGGCAATAAGTAAAACTTCCTCAGTATCCCAAAAAAAGTTTGCCATAATCTTTGACACCGACTTTTCTACTTTGAATTTCTTCGATGGCCTTTCTCTCTTTTTAATCCACTGCATCGACCCTTATTTAGACTTTGGATCATACTCATAAATCCAGGTTTTATCAACGGTGACAATGCGGCTATGAATTTAATCCAAATCACACAGACACAACTCTAAAAAAAAAACTCTAGCGCACCTGAACCGCCAGAAACACTAATGTTCGAAGAACAGTAGAAAAATCGGGAAGTTTTTGAGTGCATATTCCATGAGCTGCTTATTACGGCCAAACTGTTTCAAACGCCACGTTTTACTTTGGTCGCAAGAATGCATTATAACTCATATGGTGGAAAGGTTTCAGATATTACCACTGGCATGAATTTCAACGTTTATGAGAGCAAAACACGGGTTAATTATATTCGTTATCAGTTGCTTATTTCACAAAATGAAGAAAATGTTCAGTGCCTGCAGCACTGTAACTGAAGTTGGTGTTTGGGGCTGCGATCCGAAAAATATGCAGAACTTTGGGAATTGAAACATTGGTTATTTATTTGCATTGTAAATGTTTCCGGTATGAATACTAACTGTAAGCATTTATCGAGCATTAGTAAAAAAACTTAACAACTTTCTAATCGTCACTGCTTGTCAAGTGGTGAAAGCATTCGCGGTACATATCTTACTCGTTCCTTGCTAATCTGTAGTTCTTCTGCTATCTGCCACAATTTAATTTTTCGATCAGCCAGTACAAATTTTTCGAATTTTTGTTCAGTCAAACTTTTCGAACGAAGTAGTATTAAGTCTATCATAACAACATGCTAAAATCAACCTATCCTTTGAATTTCAATCCGAGGATTTCATCAAAAGTTTCAGCGATTAAACGTTTTTGAGGCTGCAATCGTAAAAATTTACTAAAAATTTAAACATTGGTTCCTTATTTTTATTGTAAATGCTTTGCATTTGAAAATATAATGGAAGCATCTGTTGGTCGTGTAGTATGATCTATTCTTTATTTCATAGTCGTAGCTCTACAATATTAAAGTGACTTACTAACTAGTTTTACTAACTAATACAACCTTATTTCATGTCTATACAACAGGTTGAATATTTGCAAAAATGTCTGATGCTGAAAACCCTGTATCAACCCAAATCTGCTTCACGTTAAGTTGCACCCACCCTGTGAATTTCGTTTCAATTGAATGGAAGTTATAAGAGTGACAAGAATTTTAGAGTTACCACCCGCAATTTTCGAAACTAATTGTCATCAATAGATCATTCCCAAGAGCAGTTTTTTTTGCAATGAATTTTCAATATAGCACTACTGCTACAAGTTTGTTTGCGTTTCAAAATCACTTTTATCAGACCTGGTCCTAGTTAATACCAACATGTTCTGGAAACTTCATAATGATCAGTCCTCGTGACTAGAAATTTCGAGTGGTTAAAATATATGTAATTTGGTAAGAAGCTGCCGTTCTTGTGCAACTCGGAATTTCGAAAATTACAAATTGACATCGGTTATAAATTATTAAAAATTTGAATTTTTTGTCAAAAAGCGAAAAATTTTCAGGAGGGTCGACGATTTGAAGGATTTATTTTCACTGCAGCTACAGAGTTACCCGCACAGTCTTGAAAGCCCATGTCTATATTGTTAAATAATAAACTTATCGCTATGTCTACAGGGTTATCCAAATTTTTGGAGATTTCTCTTTATACAAGAACGGTAGCACTTCACAAAATTACTTCTCTTGTATTCACCAGAATTGACGACCCGTTAATCAGTTTCAGTTGAAATTTACCGATTGCATTGACCTTAAATAGGACCAAGTATGAGGGAAGTGATTTTGAAATGTGGGTAGTACTGTGGTAGCTGTACCATTTAGGACTAAGGACAGTAAGGAATAAACTGCTTTTGCCCTTTGATTAGCCCAGACTTTAACGAAATTTACACGGAAGCTGAACCCTGCTTTAGGCCATGTTTGGAAGCAATCTGATGAAAAAATGAGGCTGAGCTGCCTGCTATAGTAAGGTAAAGCTGCCTGTTCTAGTTTAATCTTGAAAGTTTGCTCAGTAAAATAAAGTTTTTTCATCCTTTAACTTCCGGTGCAATTCTAAAATCAAAATGAAATGCATAAGGATAGTGAGCCTTACGGTAGGCCAAATTTGGTAGACATTTAGTTGAAAAATCATAATGTGGTTGCTAGCTACGGTAATTTATGTAATTGTTTGTCATACCTTTACTATGGGATATAATCGCTAAATTTTTAAATGGTTGTGATCACGCATTTACAATAAAGAACAAATATAAAGATTTCCAAAGCTTGAAAACTTTTGAGGGTGGTAATCCTAAATTTGTTTAACCTATATAACTTGAAATGAAGACATGAGATCCAAACGAAATTCACAGGGTGATTTTGTCTTAATATGAGACAGATTTGGTATGCTTTTGGTTATGGTGTTAGCAAATGGTTGCCAGCACCAGGCACGACTGTAATTTTTGTATTAACAAATGCTAGCATTAAGTATTCATATGGTATACATCGACACTGGAAATAAGGAACCAATGTCTAAGTTTTAGAATTTGTTCGGATCGCAGCCCCAAACATTTTACTATTCCTGTAATTATGCTTGTAGCTATCAGATGAAAGATCAGTTGTGGTACACTTTAAGTTTGGAGATGCTGTTATCAAATTTTATGTATATAAATAAAAAGTGTTTGGCTTTGCTCAGCATAAAATCCATGCAAGTGATAGCCCTAAAAATATTACCTACTTAGAGTTTTAATGCATTCTTGAAATAATTTGATCCGAGGCCTTCGACACAGGTTGGGAGTAATAAGGAGCACATTTAGTAGAAAATGCACAGCAAATCTGCACGATTCCTCTACATTTCTTCGCACATTTGTAAAATATTTTTAGCGGTTCCTATGCGCCAGAATTTTTTCTATTTCTATCGAACAGTCAGATCAATGAAACCGATGGTATTTTAGCTGAAAAATATTTGATATAGTTGAATTACTTGATTCACGATATATGTATTCCGAGAGATATTATTATATGTTTGGATTTTCTTAGAGTTTTTAACAACTTGTTTTGAAAAACATAAGCTAGTGGAAGTACACTATTTGGTGTAATTCCTCTCCAAGCTATTATGTCATATTCTACTACAGATTGAATTATCTATATTGTAATAAAATCTATCTTGTGATGATTTTTCACATTCAAATATATGTTTTCTTAGCCTTCGTTTTTCTCATACTCACTTAATACAATGTAATTGGGTGGTCTTTAAAGTTTTTAAATTTCAATGAAATTCATGATGTTATAGGAGAAACAATTAAGTCCATAATCCCGGCTAAATTAGTAAGTACTCAGAGGGAATTCTTCACGTTGAGTAGATTCAAAACTTATGATTGCACAAACATGGTAATCGAACTAACTGATTAGGACGTGAATTTGCGGATCTGAAATAACAAATTCGTGTTAAATTGGTGATTGTTTGCCAATCAAGACGTTATTAAATTGCTGAATGTTACTTTGATTTTAATTTCCAAGCAGTAAAACAATTGAAAGGGAAGAAGGATTATTTCACGGCTTCATATTTAGCTCGTGTTTTATAAAGAGACCATAACCATCATCAGTAGGTTCCTTTCAAACATTTGAAGATTGACAGAAAGGTGAAGGTGAACAAAAGTTAAGAAAATGGAAAACGGTCTGGCGGTAAGAAGAAATTTTTGCAGCCTTATAGCCGAATAATTTGACAAAATGTTTCAAAGGATCCTATTTGATTTCTAATAAAAGTTACCAGGGAGAATTGCGATAAAGTATTCAAGGCTCAGATAAGGGCAAATTAAGCATTGTTACTCATGATGAATATACAAAATTGATGTACGGAACCGGACACGAAATAGATTTTATACATTATGTAAAAATAGATTTTGATTAGGATATGCATGGCTGCTAATAGAGTGTGGAAATTCATTTTGTTGAAGAAAAGACAATAGACATAAAGTGTACATCAACATTTGGAATGAAAAGCTTGAACGTAGTTAACAGAAATTGAAATCAGGAGCACATTACATTTTTGTCCCCACAGCGATCCGAAGCATCTTCCCCTATAAACTTGAATGTGACTGCTTTACAATGTCAAACATTGTTAAAAATGGTCCTCATACTCATTCACTTTCATTCCAACTAAGCATTTTTGGGAAGAACTTGTGTATCGCAGAAACCCATGCTTGAAGAGTAAAAATAAAAAAGGAGTGACTCAGTAACACCCAAAAATACTATGAAAACCTATTTTCTTCTTAGCGAGGCAGATAACATGCAGTCTTAGATAATGAAAATATCCTAACATCCTTAAAACTTTTAATTGCATCCAGATATACGATCCAACTGAAGCAAAAATTTCTAAACTTCTTTTGTATTACTTTTTCTTGGTAGACTTGCGTTGATTGATTTCGTTTTTAATTTTTTTTTCGGAAAATATTGTTTACTTTCATTTCATTTTATTAAATTCGTCTTATCTAGACTATGGTAATTAACATGGGTAATTAATCATTTTTGTACAGAATTCGTTTAAGTGATGCTGTAGACAAATGAAAATCAAACATATAGTAAGCTCCGTTAAAGCATCTACTTATTGCATTGACTGGTTCACTCCAACCATAATTGGTCTGATGTTGAAAGATCGAAATAAAGTTCGCCGGTCTGACACATTTGTTATTAATGTTGAAATTAAGTTGGCTTAATGAGTAGTTTGAGCCGATGGCACCAGCAAAAACTTTTGTGACAAATAATATTTCGGAATTTTGACGTCCAGAGTTCAAGATATCGATTCGTAAAAGATTTAAGTGTTCTTGATAAGAAAGTAGAAATAAAGACTGCTGAGGTAAAATCGTGGTCAATGTAAACTTTTTGATACGGCACCCATACAATGCTTGCTCATCCGACCATAGGTCTCACTAAGCTGCAAAAGATGGTCTTAGTTAGAAAATTGTCATTGAATTCACTCGAACGTCTTCTGATAAAACCTAAGACATTGCTAGCCTTCGCAACGATTGAGTCGATGTGATCGTCAAATGTGAATGGAATCAATCATTCAAAGCAGTACTTCTAAATCGAGTACTTTCGAGCACTTGTAAATCGAGTACTATTTAGGTTACCTCAAAAGTGTGAAATTATTTTTGCGTGTGTAAAATATAATTGTACACTTGTCAGGATTCATAAGGAGATTGCTATCAGAACACCAGCTGGTAAATCTGTTTAGATCCTGCTGCAAATAATTGCAATAATTAAGGTTTCTCATAAATTTGAAAATTTTATCTAAATCGGCATATAGCAAAACAAAGGATGACTGCAGAATTGAGCCTACTTATAGTATTTAGAAATAAGGCCAACAGTAATGGGCCTAGAAGACTATCTCGTGGATCACCAGAGGTGGCTTTAATTTCAAAATAACAATTCATCGCAAAAAGATACACTTTGGGCTCGATTCGTCAAGCAAAAGTCAACCCAACTTAAAAGCAAGTAATGGAATTAAAAGAAATGAAACTTAGTTAAAAGTAAAGAGTGATCAAATTTATCAAAGGCATTCATCAAATCTGTGAAGGCACAGTCTGTTTGGCGGCCAGCTTCAATTGAGCTGGTTACTTGGTGAGAAAGCTCAAGCAGCTTGGTTCTGGTTGAACGACCATTCATAAAACCGTGCTAAAGCCTAGTACTATATTCGAGCGAAACGAATTATCGCGAAAATTACCCTTTCAGCAGCAGCGAAATAACATGCCGATATTGATAATAGATGGCATTATTTTGTGAGTCAAATGCGAGCACTAGTCAAGTTTGAGTCCGGATGTAGGTGATTGTTGAATATGTCTGCTCGAAAGTAATTCAAACGTATATTAAGCGAACTTGCTTTAATCAATTTAAAGCTCTTTTTAGCGAAGAACATTAATGAAATGAGTAAACAAATTTATTGAAAAGTCAAAGTAGTTTTTAGCGTGACTGGAACGACAGATTAACTTGAAACGGCATTGCATTTGGAATTTCATCGAAAGTCTCAGTTTTTTGCATCACAATTGCGACGTTGGTTTTGAAGCTAAAGAGTGAGGGAACATTTTGAAAGTGTATGATAAAAATCTATTGATCGTTATTGCGATTATGTACTATACCAGGAATATATTGGTAATAAATATATTTGGGAATAAGAAACCAAGTGACATTTTTTCTCTTATATACTACAAGAGTCTTATAAGAGGAAAACGGAGATGACAGTTCTAGTGATATCAGCCTTATAGGTAATTAGTGTGCTACTAGCATTAAATGGGTAATTTGTGAGAGCTATTTTAGCCTTATAAAAATGTTTCAATTTTTATAATGACACTAATAAAGCTCTTATTGTTTAAATTTAAAAATGCTTATTAGTGTCCACAAGTATTTTTGTGAGGGTGTAATTGTGAGATCAAAAGTCTTTTTATAAAAGTTGCACTCCCCATACAAGTCTCGCTGGAAAGAGAGAAATAATAACAGTAGTCCAGATACTCAATTTTCAAAAAAAGGTTAATATATGATTACAATTTTTATAAAAAGTTTAATATCAGATTATAATTCTTCTCATATGGAAATAAATTTACCTTGGCATTACATAACATCTCTAAAAGCTTTGCAGTCTCACACTGAGAGCGTTATGAAAGTCAGCTGAAATGTCCGTACAAATGCTTTGGTCTGGAGAGTCTCAAGTGGATTAGTAGAGTCTCAAGTGGCTTAGTAGAGTCTTATAAGACATCCCAACACCTGAATTCTAGAGAGTATGTTGTTGGAATTTCAGTTATATTTTTCAGTCTCTAACTACAACAAATGTCTGAACACAATTAACTATTGTACACTATGAGAAGCGCATGCATTTTCGCATACATATAGTCCCAAACAAAAGAAACAAGAGATCTATGTCGGCACCAAAACGCGCATTTAGCCACACTTGAATAGTATCCAAATTTTGTAATCTAGTTAAGTGTCCTGACTATCTACATACAATTTAGCATACTAGTGAATCAAAATTAATTATATAAGATGGTTCTTCCCTTCATAAATCATCATAGCGTAATGTGCTACATAACCAGCGTGTCAACTCAGTATACATATACGGTTCAAGTCTTCCAGGAAACCAGCCTAGTTTTCTATGTTTATACAGTGTGAAAATGAACCTTTTGCCCTCAGTAATAAATGTAACACCCTCAAAACCAATTAAGGAAATGTTGATCCGCATGCTATAGTCAATATTTAAAATTTTACCTGTCGCACAGACTAGAGGTACACTTTCTTTACCTCCCACATATTTTGTGTCGACGGATCGATACATATTTACATACATCCTACTATAGTCGGTGCAATAGTGTTTCCTCATCACAAAAAGAATGCAGCTAATTCACGCGAACACACCATAAAACGTTACACATTTTCAATTTCAACTGGCAAGCACTTTAACCGACGAATATCACTTATTTCGCTGAATTAAAAGGGATCCGACCCATTGAAAAGCTGCGAAATATTATTTAATGACACCTATTAGCATTTTCAATTTGCGGTTTGCGCCTTCGATCTCGTTCATTAGAGTATAGTTCTTTTCCGCCAGCGAATTGTTCACTGATGAATTGAAAAGATCTTTTTGTATGGGATTTGACCGTTGAATTCGTTTCGCGAAGAGTATAATACTAGGCATTATACGGAGTCATAATAAATTTGCAATCAAAGGCTACACTATCCGTGACTATAGCTTCAAAAAATTTAGCGACGCAGTGAAGTTTTGCAATAGGTCATTAGTTGCATGCGTCTTTACTACTTCCATTCTTGAATAAAGGAGTGAAGGTGGAGCAAGGATGCATTGAAAATAAAAGACAGTACAGGTAGTAGTGATAACAAACATTATGTTAAGACTAAGTTAGGTATGTCATTTGTGCTCGGTGCTATATTATTTTCAAGTTTATTAATATAAGCGTTTATTAATATACAGCGATAATGGTGTCCACGTCAATTTTTAAATCCTTCATCTCCAAAGCCGAGACTGCTGAATTCGTCAACTAGAATGAAAAGAGTCTGGAGTTTGGCAAGTCCGCACGATAAGCTTTACGGAAAACACAAACGAATAAATTACTTATATCAAATGAATCATCAATATATGAGTCTTTAGATTTAAATGTTATAAATCTTAGAATTAACAAAATTTCTACATCTCTTAGGTTGAGCTTGAAAATTAAGTTTAAGCTGTTGCGTATGTCTTTGATAGCTAATGAAACAGGTCTCTTCATGTAGTCAAATAAAAATTTTTTTTTGAAATTTTTCGAATTTTTCAAATGACAAAGCTGTGGAAACATCCAAAGAAAACGAACCTTGCTATTACTAAAGGTAGTTTATACTAAAGACGAAGCGCATATACTGGAACTGGTATATGGAACAGGTAATCGTAAGTTTCTCACATGAATTTACCAAGACCTATCAATAAAAGATTATTATAGATATTTTATTCTTATTATTATTATTTTATTATATTTTACTCGCAGTTATTTTATTCGCGCTAAACAAACCAAATTAAAAAGTTTTACAGAAAAGCTAAAAGTATCACAAACAAATCTTTGAAACCTATCCTGACAATAATAATAGCCTTGTACACCTCATTAGCCATTTGAAACGAGCAGATTACTACGACCAAAGTGCTCTTATTCTTTTCAGAGAAAATTCTGAAAAACTGAAAATTCCTAACATTTCTATTCTTTCAAGGCATGCATGTTTGCATATTTCAAATCCAAAGAATAAACGATATCCTTAAAAGCACCCTGTTGTATTTTCATGCTATCATAAACAGGAAGGCACACTCAAGTACTTTCATTAAGAACAGAAAGAAAACGTTCAAGACAATAGATTCTTGTCGCACTCCATTCAGTTCCGTTGAGGCAGTCTTCATTCTGAACAGTAGGCATTCCTATGACGACAACAGCAACTGGATTCACACATGAAATTCTCTTCTTTTTGATCCGCATTGCTGCTCGTTGCGATATTCAAAGTAAATTGCGAGGATAGCAAACACACTAGGATTGAAGAAGAAGGGAAAGGAGTGTAGGATGCTTAATTGAAAAAATGAATAGAAAATGTGTGGGAAATAATTTAAATCTACAACAAAACTTTCACTTACGTTTCGTTTTCCCTTGTTTCTTGTCTTGCGAACACACTTGACGTCCTTGCTGCAACTGAATACAAAACGAGAATACTCGCTTTACGCAGGAGACTCCATGCAAATCCAACCCACGTTTGCAATTGTCGTTGTCTAGCCGCTCTGCTCTCTATATAACCCTTGTTATTAGCGCTAAATAATTGTTTGCCAGGCACAATGCACGAAATACCGACTGGAGTGAGTGTTATTTGGTGTCCTGGTTTTCGCCACCTTTCTGTGTCGCTGAGCTTTGCTGCGCTTGGATAGATTTTCCTTCCTGTTTCTATGCCTGCTGGGTTGTATTGTGTAAATTTTGCAGTCGGTGGTGCAAATAAAATCCTTACAAAGCAGTCATTGTCTCATGAAGGGTTTCATGGTGTTGGTGGGTAACTTAGTCCTAGTTGTGTACTGTAATTCAAGAGCTTCTCAGTAAGTTCATCGCATATGTGTTTAGTGTATTGAGAAGGGTATATTAAATTTCTTTGCTAGCCGATTCGAAACACAGCCAGGCAATGTATATCCTTTTCAGCTGGTGCTGCTAATGTCGCGATGCTGACACATCAGAACCCAACTGAACGTGAAAATGAAGTTTACTCGCCACGATTTTACTCGCCACAACTAGCTGCAATAGCTGTCAGAGTAAGAGTTCAGAGGCATTTTCATACATATGGCCCTATTGAGTGCCCGAGGTAGGAACAAATTAGCGAGATTGATGGTTGAACAAATCAGCGTGATTGATGGAAGCTATTCAAGTGAACCGGTGATGGCAGCCCTTGCGGTAATTATCGCAGTTCCCACGCATTTACAAGGGTGCGATTGGTATCGTTGAGCCTAGAAAAGTCTTTTGTTTTTTTTTTCTATATCGAACGAGGAATAATAGTTAAAAGTTTCACCGATTTTGTCGTAGAAAGACTTGACTCTTGACTGTTTTCTCTCTAGTTTAACTTCTTTGTTTTATTGAGTTAATGTGAAGTGCTTGGATTTTTCGCTCAATTGCGGTAGGATATAAACCAAACGATTAATGAATGAGTGTGTGAATAGATGTATGAATCATTCATTCATTGTTGCCACGAAACTATTATTCAGGTTTGGAGGTGTAATCCTGCGTTTGTGGTACGATGGTATTGATAATGCAAACTGCTGGATTGCGTTAGTTCGGATTATGTAGTTGAGGCTTGAGAGGCTCGTTTGGGTAATGAGCTCGTTGGTTTGTGATTTACGATTTATTGGATGCGATATACTGTAGCTGAATTTTGAGTAAGAGCTGAAAGCTGGAAATAGAAAAAAGAAATCAATTATTCTGAGTGGTTGCCGCGAGTAAGCACAAACTTTGTAATTATATTTGTAGGAGCAAATCAAATGGTTCTGTGATGAAGTAGTAAACTAAGAAAAAATTGTTCGTATGTTTATTGTTAATATTATGTTCAAATTAAATAATCATAGACTGTGGATACATATTCAACATGCAGCTGTTTTTATAGCTTCCGATAAAAAAAAACTCTAGCGCACCTGAACCGCGAAAAACACTAATGTTCGAAGAACAGTGGAAGAATCGTGCAGATTTTGAGTGCATATTCTACCACACGAGTTGCTTATTACAGCCAAACTGTTTCAAACGCCAGGTTTTAGTTTGGTCTTATAACTCATATAGTGGAAAGGTTTCAGATATTACCAATGGCATGAATTTCAAAGTTTATGAGAGCAACACTTGTTAATTATATTCGCTATCAGTTGCTTATTTCACAAACATTTTCAAAGCTGCATCTCATATAACATCAATGAAGAAAATGCTCAGTGCCTGCAGCACTGTAACTGAAGTTGGTGTTTGGAGCTGCGATCCGAAAAATTTGCAGAACTTTGGGAATTGAAACATTGGTTATTTATTTTCATTGTAAATGTTTCCGGTATGACTGTACGCATTTATTGATACAAAAGTAGCACAACCAACTCGTACTGGCAACCTTTTGCCAGTATCAAAGCCAAGAATATATCACATCTGCTTCACGTTGTTATATTATATTCGAAGTTATAGGAGAATAATGAAATTTAGGGTTACCTGCAGCGAGTATTTCCAAATAATCGAAAACTTAATATTTGCTGTTTATTGTCACTACAATATCATTACCATTTGAAAATTCTACGATAAAACCGCTTAGTAAAGATATTGCAATTAAACACAAAACCAACAATAGCTGGCAGCCCTATCGTGGCTTTTCAAAACCAAATTTGGCCTAAATAATGTTTATAATAGGTTCCATTAATTTTATGAAATTCGTATTGCACCGCAAGTTATAGGGCAAAAAGTTTGATGTTCCTGAGCGAATTTTCAAAACCAAAGACACAAAAATTACCATAGCTGGCAGAACCAATCGAATTTTTCAAACAAATTTCTATGAAACAGAGTTTAGAGTAAGGTTCAGCTACTGTGTCAATTTCATGAAAATCTGGTTTCTTATTCACATTTCATAGGGCAAAAAGCAGTTTTTTTTCTTTGTAATTTTTCAAGATGGCACCACTGGCACAGAGTTGCCCACAATTTAAAATCGCTTATGTCAGACTTGGTCCTACTTAAGTCAAATACATTCTGTAAATTTCAGTTGTATCTGATTATTGGTTCGTGAGTTCCCGTGAACAGAAGTTTTTGATGCTAAAAATATAGGTTAACTGTGAAAGGGTTATCGTTCTTGTCCGACATGAAATTTCCAAAGTTTTACTTAGAACATGTAGATAAAGCATAAGATTAGTATACAGATTGATTTTATTGAAAGAAACGGACATTTTTTATGACATTCGATGGTCTGTATGTTTTCACTTCCAAATTTTTATTTTTTCAAATTTAAGACACCAAAACTATCATAGCTGGCAGTTCCAAACGAATTTTTCAACCAAATTTCTACCAAACGTGGCTTGAAATAAGGTCCAACTATTATTTGAATTTCGTTAAAATCGAACGATTCAATCAGAATTTATAGGGCTAAAAGTAGTGATATTTTTTTATGATTTTTCAAGATGGCACCACTGGCACAGAATCGCCCGCATTTCAAAATCACGTCTATCAGACCTGGTCCTATTTAAGGCCAATACATTCTGCAAATTTCAATTTATTCTGCATATCGGATCGTGAGTTTCCGTGAACAGAAGTTTTTGATGCTAAAAATATAGGAAAATTGGGCAAGGGCTACCAGGCGTGGCCGTTATACCATGTCAAATTTTTTGTTGTCTATGTAAACAAAGCACAAGATTTACATATGAGTGGCTGTTTTTTGAAGAAGCGGGTTTTTTCAAGAGAGACGATGATTTGGAGGTTTTTACTTTCAGTGCCTGCTCTAGCTACAGGGTTACCAGCACACTCATTAAAAGCTACGCAAATCTACAACTAAATTATACCCATATGTTCTGAAGATTTCGTAATGATTGAATAGCTCTGTCAAAAGTTATCGCAATTTAAAAATTTTCAAATTTTCCCGTTCTCTTTTTAGGCACCCAGCGCACACATGAGGTTAACAAATTCCAAAACATCCGATTCATATGTAAAACACGTTCGAAATTTATTTTGTCACCTTTATTTTTGCAAAAATTATTTGTGTACGGAATAATAGGTATATTAAAAATATCACTAAAATGGTCGCCGGCGCCAAAGGGTTAACAATAATTGACATTTAGTGAGAAACATAATGTTAGCAGCTGATCGTCTAATTGAAAAAATTATTTCTTTCAAAACTTGCGTTCATAGTTTTGAATGTGTGAAATCGTATAAAATATTTACATTTTAAATAAAATATTCAGCCTTTCTAGCCATTAAGATTGTTTCTTATGCTAATTGAATTTTTGAGCCACCCAAATTTGCAAGTTTTTGCAAGTTTTTATTTTCTGTGTGAACATTTGAGGAAAATCCTTGAAAAAATAAGTGCCCTTCTACACTTATTTTTTCAAGGACTTTTCTAAAATTTCCCCACAGTTCCTGTATTTTATTCACATCTTTCGCTTTTCAAATACGTTGCGAATAAAATTTTATCTGTACATGGTATCTGTTGAAAATTATTCTTGAATTACTTGCACTTATACTTATACATAACCGAAGCTACTATTTCTATGATTGTATTGTTAAATTGAATGAGCTTGGTGCCGAAACCCGGGAACGTGAACAAATCGATCGAACTTAGCTACGATGGATACTAAGACTCGTACTGTGTATCGGGGTCAATTTACGAAATTGACGAATTCGGCCCGCGATTATCTTACGAGCTCAGACTCTAAAGTGTGCGAAGAAAAAATGCACGTTTTGGATAATGTTGAGGAGGAATTAGTGTCATATATCGAGCGAATAACCGTGGCTCGTGATGGTTTGAACAAGGTAAACGCAGATATACGGGGCAATATTAAGCCAGAAGACTTGCAGAAAGATTTGGAGGCTATCCTTGAATACGAAGATAAAGCTGCTGGTATATTGGCCCGATTAAAGCAGCGTGTAAAGAAACTTCATGGCCTCCAATACGACAACATCAATTCGGCAAGTGCAGGAAATCCCACCGGTAAGGCTAGCTCAGCGAAATTACCGATACTGGCGCTTAAAGCATTTCCCGGGGATTTCAAGGAATGGTTACCATTTTGGGAAATTTTCAGGACCGCGGTGCATGAAAATTTGGATCTTAGCGGTGCCGAAAAGCTCAACTATTTGCAAAACCATATTACAGGGAAAGCGGCAGATAGTATTGGTGGTTTTACTCCCACCGATGCAAATTATGCGGCTGCCATATCTCTTTTACTGAGCAGTATGGGAATAACAGCAAGCTAGTGGATTACACAATGCAGCAACTTATGTCTCTTCCGCACATAAGTTTCAGAAACTATGTGACTGGTCTTCGCAAACTATACAATAGCGTATCTACGCACACAAGGTCTCTCACTGCTCTTGGAAATCCTACTTCTCAACATGCTGTAATGCTGAAAGCTGTTATTATCAAAGCACTTCCACATGAATTGGTAGTAGAATTTCATCGTGTAAACGACAGTAGTAAAGACAATATAACGGACACGGGAAGTGAGCTGAACGATAAAACGTCGTCAAATACTCAGGATAGTTTGAATTGTGTTGGTAGGGAACACTTGCACGATATTCTTAATTTGGTTAGAAGAGAGGTCGAGTCTCTTGAACGTTCTGGGTCTAATTACATCAAAAGAGCCAATGTCAACATTCACGCAAAGGACGTGAAAACTGCAACTAGTTTATTTACCCCTACTACTGAGTTATCTTGCGTTTTGTGCAAATCTTCTGAGCATCGTACCGAGCTTTCTGGTGTCCCTAATACATTAGCGGAAAAAAGGCTACATTAAAAGTGGAAGGCCAATGTTTCAAGTGTACGAGACGGAGTCACAGCGCAAAATTTTGCAAGAACAGATGGATGAAATGTAGCTCCTGTAAGGGAAATCATGCAACAGTAGTATGCGACCCTGAATTTCAGGCGGATTCAAAATATCGGTCAGGTGATCAATCTGATGCAGCTTCGTCTTGGAAGCTAATAAAAACATAATCTTTAGCCCAACTATCGGCAATTACGTACTTTCCGTCATGCCAAATGGGTTCTCAAATTCTACTGCAAACTGCACGTGTATTCGTGTCTTCTACTACCAATAGAAAAGGCAGGTTTCAATTAGCTCGTATTGTATTGGATGGCGGCTCGGTACAAAGCTACATAACTCAAAAGTTAGTTGAGCACTTGAACATGCCGATATTTGACACAGTCTACATGAAAATAATGCCGTTTGGTTGCTCTCAAAAACTACCTCCCCAGTCGTTTGATCGTGTGCAAGTTACACTAACAAGCATTCACACAAAAATCCAGTCGATTTCAGTACTAGTTATCGTAGTACCGGAGATATGTGCAGATCTACTACCGTTTCCCGATGTCCAGTAGGAATGTTTATCAAACTTGCAGCTAGCTGATGATTCCAGGTTTACCGAACACAATGATTACCTGGAAATGCTTCTAGGTGCTGATGTGTATTGGTCCGTAATGCAGGAAGATGTTACACGTGTAACCGAGAATTTAGTAGCTAATAAGACAATTTTCGGCTGGACCGTACAAGGGCCAGTAGACAACTCTCCGGACAAAGGAACAACTTCGTCTCTTGTGAATTTAGTAGTGAGTGATTGTGAAGAAATTGATGACTTGAAATGCATTGTCGATAAGTTTTGAAGCCTAGAATGCTTAGCAGTGGCGTGGCGTTCATGGAAGCAAGGGAAGCATTGCTTCCCTTACATTTGGCTGACATAAATTTTAAATTGTTTTTTTTCGAAATCGTGAAATAATCGCGTATAAACATATTTAAAAAAAAATATTTTTCAAATCAAATTGTGAACATCTCACACAGTTGATCTGGTAACGCCACAGAATGAAAATAATGAAAGCACAACAACGGCTTGGAAGCAACGTAAAAATTGCATCTACGACCGTTTGTTTGATCCCATATAGACTAGACTGTGACGTCATTAAAAAAAATGTGTTCATACGATCTGTTTGGAAGCAATGAAAATGTTGCTTCCTAGGGGAAATTATCTTCTCAAGAGAGAGACTCGGAGCGGAGCTGCGAACGCATGACTATTGCGGAACATATTCCTGCGTTCCCCTCACTAGCAGCAGTGTAAATTGTTATTGCTATCATTTTACTTTGCTTGTACATATTTTTTGTGAATGAAGAATACTTGCTGTGAGCGAATTTGAATAACGATATGTGACAACCATTGCCAGAGGCTATGGATTCAATAAGTCGTTATTTTATGTGTTTTATTTATGATTTATATTATGACATTATTTTTTTTGTATGTTCTATTTTGTATAGAAACTTTTATGAAGGTGTTTTCAATTGGCGAAGGCTTTTAGTCACTTATAGCTTATAGGATTTGGTAGTAATAGGTGAAGTTGTAGACTAAAATTGTGTAGAATTGAATGTGTAAAATTACTGTGTAAAATTGTATGATACTTTTAATTGATATTTGAAATATTGAAAGGTTGAAATAGGTGAATGTATTCACTTGTTCTGTGGCTCAAAATTTTAAAATTCGTCAACTTATTTAAATTTTATTTCATTGGATCTCGATAATTTGCTGAAAAAAAGGACATCATCAACCAGGACCGATCAAAACCCAAGCTGAAAATTGTCTCTATAACAAAGACATATACCTACTCGACAGTTTGATCGCAAAATTAATAAATGAAAAACTCGGAACGGATTATCGGCTGTAATATTAAACAAAAATAGTTTTGCTGGTCATATGTGCTATTTTAGTTTAGTTTAGTTTATTTATTGATTTAATGTCTATAACAACAGATCAAGTCCAATTACGCAATAGACAATGATAAATAAAAATAAAAATATATATAAAACGAACAAGAGTATCATAATTCAATAGAAAATAAGAATCCAAAATTTAAATATATAATTAGCCAAGATGAGCATGGATTAAACAGAATAAGTAATTACTTTATCTTTTAACATGTTTTTGAAAAGCATCAAGGTCGGTGGCAGGGAACCAAGTCTGAGTTCGTTATGCTGCCTAGGAAAACGTAGCAGCGGTGAAAAGTAATATGTATCAGCCCGTGCAAATGGAACATTTAATGTTAAAGTTTATCTACATGACCGATCCAATACACGGACGGAAACCAGGTTGCAGAGGTCAGATGGGACAAGTCGATGGTGTAGTTTAAATAGAAGGCATTCATCGAAGAACAGCCTACGAGATTTCAGGGATGGAATTTGTAGCATGATAAGTCTCGCGCTATACCCACAGTAAGTCAAATTGAATTTGAAAAGCAGAGAGCGGATGAACCTGCGTTGTACAGATTCAACGGGATCAATTAAGTACTGAAAATGTGGGTACCATATTTGGCAACAATATTCAAGGACTGCGGACAAAAGAGCAAAACAGGTGTACACAGGTGGAGATATCAGTAAAATGCTTAGAAGATCTAAGTATAAGTATATATTTTCAAGCGTTTCAGACATTTGGCGAAATATCGGATTTTACATTTTAAATAATGTTTAAGCTGTGAACAGGCATGGTAGAAATAGCATTGATCACATCAATTCAGTCCTTATACTTTCCAAGTTTGATTCCGGTGATTTGAAGAATTGCTGAGTAGTCAATGTAAATATTCAGTGATATTGCTCACAGTTAGGAGAAATTGAGAAAAAATGATAATTCTAATAAACATTGTGTGTCATTTAGGATGTCAAGAAGAAGCATTACATAGTCATAATGAAAATGTGTATTCTTGCAATAGGGGTAGATCACCTAAACACAATAAATCTTTTGACAGTGCGTAACCGATAATTGCCAGCTCACTTGGACTAAGCAAGTGTTTCTTCCGGAACATCAAATTATATTCAAAACGATCTCGTTAGTTGGTTTTCAACAAAAAATATTGATAGATATTTGTAATGAAATTTAGAAAAGCAAATTCATAGCAATAATATTAGAAAAAACAACCGATATATCATATCGATCACAACTTTCAACAACAGTTGGTTATATTACTTCTTCTTCATCTCACAGATGTTTCTGATGACCAAACTGCGTCCCGTTCATTTAACCTTGTTTCGCATACTGTCCGAAAACTTAAAGCTTTGAGGAGCCTCTGTAATATCTGCCAAAATATCTGAATTGCAGGCATGTACCAAAAAATGTATAAAAACGCAATATTTATTCATTAATTTTTTGACTTGATTTTAAATTTGATTTTATCTAAATCGTTCAATAGTATACGCGAATGTCGATATTTTCCGAATCTATTACTAGTTTTTTAATAAAGGCAATGAGTTTATGTGCTTTGTATTTATTCGTCAAAAAATGCTTCCAAAATGAGCTCCAAAACGTTGGACTTTTAATGGTAGGTTACTTTTAAAATTTTTTCTATAATAATTAGCAATTAAAATAGCTCGTGGAATATATAACTGAAAATGATAGTGCTAATTGAGACGGAGAGATCGTTAATAGTGAGAGTTGGTTTTTTATTTTACTTAAAGATTCTTAGTTTATTTTTCTGTTTAATGTTTTTTTCTAAAAAAAAATAACAAAAAAAAATACATACTATTCGATATATTTCAGTCCTAGCAAAGTAGTATAATGTATCATATTCAGATCTTATACAATCTTTAAGAAACAGTTTCATGGAAATCGGGAACGAATTATGGTCGATTTGCGAAACAGCACAGCGTCGTAAACCAGCAAGGTGCATAATTGACAACAATGAAAATGTTGTACCATTCTTTACAAGTGCTTGTGTCGAAATAATTGATAGCATAATCGTTCAAATAAACACAAGGTTTCAGATTTTTAAACCTTTTCAATTCTTCGAAGTTTGGCCACTTTCAAAAATATTATATTTCTAGTTCTGGGAATGTTATTATTTTACTGATAAATATTGATATGGTTTCTTATTGTGTGAAGGACTGTGAACTTTTATTTTCATTAAGAATACAGAATGTCGATTCTCACGTCCCTGTTAGTAATTCTTGGGTGATTTTATAGAGGGGTTCTATTATACGTAACGAATTCGCGGAAAGCGTAATCAACCATGGACATCAACCAATTGCTTCCCTTCGGTAAATTGTCACGCCACGCCACTGATGCTTAGGTATTTCTCCAGAAACGAATGAATTCCTGTCACTTATCTTACTTTGAGAAATATATTCGCTGGAACGGATGGCGATATGAAACTGCATTATTATGGAGAGATGTCAATTGTGTGTTAGAGAGTAATCACAAAAATGTAATGGTTCGGATACAAAAATTGATTAACAATTTATCGAAAATTCCTGAGAAACTAGTTGAATATGATGATTTAATGTGGGAACTAATAACGTCGGATGTAGCGGAAGTGTGCCATCATGATGCAAATAGCAAAATAATTTACTATATGCCTCATCGCCCTGTATATCGATTGGACAAGGAAACAACGAAAACCCGAATAGTTTTTAATGCATCTTCAAAGACCGGTTCCAAAGGCATTTGTCTTTATAAAGAGGCGTGTAAGGTAATGCAGAAAGCCTCCATGAATCTTCGCAAATGGAAGTCAAACAATCCGAAACTTAGAGCAAATTTTGCGAATGATGTTTGTTCAAGTCAAATGCAAAAGATCTTAGGGGTGAGTTGGTACGTTACTTCTGATCAGATAGCCGTTTGTTTGGAAAAAATACTAAGTAAAATCCCCGTTAATGTAACCAAACGCACCCTTCTGCAAACGCTTGCGAAAATTTATGATCCATTGGGAGTTTAAGAACCCTGTACCATTAGATTGAAGCTACTATTTCAAGACACTTGGCGGAAGCAGTTGGAATGGGACGAACCCTTGCCGTCCGACTTGTTAGCAAAGTGGAATAGATGCATAACTGATTTACCGCTTCTGCAGGAAATATCAATTCCTCGCTGTACGTTCCTCGAACGGAAGCGGTCAAGACAAGAATTACACATTTTTGCGGATGCCAGTCCTAAAGCGTATGGCGTGGTCGCCTACATCAGAAGTGAGTATGAAGATTCTTCTATATGCGTATCGTGTTTGTGCTCGAAAAACAGATTGGCCCCATAACATAACGACCAGACAAAAGAACCTACTTGGCCCAAGATGGAGCTTACCGCGGCGCTTATAGCATCAAGATTGCTGAATTATTTGATGACAAACCTTCAAATTGATTTTGATTCGCCGCATTTATGGACAGACTAAAAAATTGCACTTTTTTGGATTCGTAGCAATAAGCACCGAAAAGATAAATATGTTCAAAATCGGGTACACGAAATTCGCAGGCTTGCGAAACTTGACTGCTGGAAACACTGCCCTGGAAACCTCAACCCCGTGGATCTTCTTACCAGAGGCGAAACTGCCAAGTCCCTGCTGAAGTCGAGTTCGTGGATTTCCGGGCCAGATTGGTTGAAAGAGCTTTCCACTAATTGGCCTGCTCAAGAAGACTATAAAGATGAATGCCTGATAACTTCCAACGGTAACAAAATACAGGAAACTGAGCCAATTATGAAATTGGAGACCTTTAGCCGTTACAAAAAGCTGCTAAGAGTCACACCATATGTTCAACGTTTTGTTTGTAGTTTACGTGGCAAAAGGCTTGAAACAGAATATTTAACAGCAGCGGAATTACGGAGAGCCGAAATATATTGGATCAAATTCATACAGTTGCACGAGTTTCTGAACGAAATTGAGACGCTTGTTAAAGGGGCGCCTTGCCACAAAAATGCCATATTAATGCCATATTAACATTAAACCCGATTCTGGATGAACAGCAATTGCTTCAAGTTGGTAGCCGTTTGTCTGAATCTAGTTTCGATCTCGATGAAAAATTTCCTGTCATACTCTGTAAAGGTTCGCATTTGAACAATTTGCTTATATGGGACGCTCATGAAACCGTAATGCACGGAGGTGTAAATGCCGTGCTAGTGGAATTGCGGCGTAAATATTGGATTGCTCAGGGTCGGCAACCTATCAAAGCTATTCTTCGGTGATGCAACATTTGTAGAAGACTAAAGTGAAAGCACGCATCTCAACTATTCGCTCCGATGCCTAAGGAAAGGTTATACTCTTCAAGACCCTTTGAAACGACAGGAGTAGACTTTGCCGGCCCTTTATACAGTCGTAATAATACGACTGATCAATCAACGCGAAAGGTTTATATAATGTTGGTAACATGCGCTGTAATACGAGTTGTTCACCTAGAATTAATAATGGACTTAACAGCAGGATCTTGCATCTCCGCATATCGACGGTTTTTCGCTAGGCGCGGTATTCCAAAATTAATTTTTTCCGATAACGCTAGAACTTTCAAACGAACAGCTTTTGAATTGCGAAAAGTAAACATTCTTATACAATCTGAAAATTTTCAAAATTACATCAGTCACAAATGTATAAATTGGAACTTTATATCAGAACGCGCCGCCTGGTGGGGCGGCTTCTGGGAGCGATTAGTAAAGAGTACTAAGGATATACTGAAATCTAGTATTGGACGATCAACACTTACGATTGACCAGCTGCAAACTTATCTAACTGAAGCGGAATTTATTATAAATTCAAGGCCTTTAACTTATATTGGAGCTAACCCATTTGATTTGTCTCCGCTAACTCCTGCGCATTTTTTGTTTCGGAGTTTCCCTTCTATGTTATGTTTGCAAACTTTTGATGGCTCAGAGCACGAATTGCGAAAGACATGGAAGGGCCGCTTACGTCTTTTCAAGTCTTTCCTCAAATGTTTTAAGGCAGATTACGTGCAGCAGCTAAGATCAGCTCATCATACGCAGAAAACTTTTTCTTATGGCATAAAGACAGGAGATGTTGTACTCGATTATGATGCCTCAACTCCACGACTGTTTTGTAACGAACGTGTTCCCTGGATGAGATGGCAAGATACGAGCGTGTGAGCTTTGGTTCTCCAATGGGACCGTTACACGTCGTGCGGTGCAGCATTTGTACCCTCTGGAGATTTCTGGTTCATCTTCGGAGGCCGGAGGATGTTGAAAATTATTCTTGAATTACTTGCACTTATATTTATACATAACCGAAGCTATTATTTCTATGATTGTATTGTTAAATTAAATGAGCATTTGTTTGTATTTATGCACCTATACTTGTACTTAACTGTACTTAACTCTACAATTGTATTGTTAAATCGAATGACAGTTAGTCTGAATTTTTCGCTCCATGCGTAAGCTATTTAATTAAAACAACGTTAGTTAGAACTTTGCGTTTAATTTTCACAGTACAATTGGAGCATTTTTGTTACTTCGTATGAATTTAACGGATTTAATTATTTGAGTTTAATCAACTTGAATGAATTAATTTAGTTATAAATCTTGGGTGGTGGTTTTTGGGCTACAAATGAGATATCTTGGCTATTTTGGGCTATGGAAATTTGTAATTAGGCTATATTTTCTCGCAAATATCTGGCCACACTGGTTCAGAACAAGCTCTACCAGCTGACCAATTTGATTTGGTTTCACGTTCGAAGCGAAATAAAAACTTTTTAGTCAAGAAAAATTCGGAACCATTCGTCAGTTTCGAGTTCGAAAGGAGAAATCAAATCCTAGATTGATATTAAACTAAAATATTTTTCGTCTAAAATGTTCTTGTTAAATTGGAAATAAATATGAGTTAGCCAACTAATATAAAATATTAGATTTATAGTATATTATAGTTTTATATTATACGTATCAAATGTGAACCTAGCGTTGTTAAGAGCGAATATTGAAATTCCAACTATCGTTAACCACAGTGTTTCAACTAAATGCAGCATAATTTAAACGAATCCCAATGATTTTAATTAAACATGATACAAAAGAGCTCGAAAATAGTTTAATTTCATGGCAATTTTATGTTTCGTAAATCAACAATTCTGACTCATTTTTCGCGCTCGTGTTTTATAAAAAGGAGTAATGAAGCATTCCATTGTCTGTCACCATAAATAAACTGTTTGTTCTGAGAAAAATTAGTACTTATTTTTCAATTGCATTGCAAATTCTTTTAAGACATGCGGCTTAAGATAACAAGTCCAAGCTTAACAGAGATGCATAGATATAGATAAAAAATTGTATTTTTCTTTTGTTTTATGTTTCAAGAACCAATTAAGGGGGGAAATACATGTAAAATCGAAATTTGCAAAATTGCTAATTTCAGATTAATTTAAAACATATATATTGTTCATTCAGAAAATGTTTAATACTAAATCCTTAAAGTACATGCCTTACAGTAAATGAAATAATTTTTTTAATAATTTTTCAACACAAAATGGCGGCGATGCAAGCGAATGAAAAAACACATCAAAAACTGCCTCGTACAACTTAACGCCTTTTCCGGGGAACTTGCAACATTCAGAGAGAAAAAAATATGCTAATGAAATATACAATTCGTAGGTGAACCAATAAAATTTATAAAAAAAATTTAGTTTTTACATTAATATTAGATTAAACATAAAAATCGATTATTTTTCAAAAAAATCACGCTTTAAACATTAATAAATAAATTATTTTTCTGAAATACCAATGACATTTAGGTTCAACACGAAGAGATAATACTCTTTCGTAGATGTGGTATAAATTTCAGCCGGATCGGTTCAATATTTTTTGAGATATTTTGTACGGCGGTTGAAAAAATACTACTTTGAGAAAAACGCGTTTGAAGTTTTAAAGCTCCAACGACCTGGGGAACGCCGCGCTGCCTATAACTGACTATAACTCGGGAACTAATACGAATATCGCTTCAAAACTTTTTTTGGTATATTTTTAACATTTTGATGTAATTAAAAAATACGATTTTGTTTTAGCAGTTACATGTGTTTTCCCTCTTAAATTTATGAAAATTTATAAAATGGCAAAATGACATAATATCTCGACCAAAGCGTGATTTATTATAACCACAAAGAATTTTTATTTCATAGCACAAGGTAATAATTATGATAACTAGGGGGCTTCGCCCCCTGCTTGCTTCGCTCACCAGCCCCCAGACCATTTACGATTTTAAATTGTACATTTTACTGGACGTATGTACTAAAGCTGTGCGAAAATCAATAAAAGTTCACAGTCGCAGTACATAAATATATATATATATATATATATATATATATATATATATATATATATATATATATATATATATATATATATATACATATATATATATATATATATATATATATATATATATATATATATATATATATATATATATATATATATATATATATATATATATATATATATATATATATGTATATATATACACGTCGGATTTCGTACGTTTATGTGTCTACTATAAGAGAAAAATAAAAATATAATCCGACCAAATTTCCAAAACTTTTTTTATTAATAGAGAGAGAGAGAGATTAGAATTTATTTTCATCTCGACTGTAATTGTTGCCTGTAGCATAATTTATATTTTTTTGCTAATGGAACGAAACCATTGATTCATTATCTATAATTATTTTAAGTGGACAGGATTATATACTGCTTACTATATGGTTTGTATAAGTTACATTAATAGAAAAAATAATAAAGGATTGTTAGACTGGAACCTTTTGTTCTTGTTATTGTTCTACCTTCTTTTTGGGTGAAAATCCGTAAGGACTCTTTACTATTCAGGTTTCGTGATAGCCAGGCTGGCCTCTAATTAAGTAAGTTTTGATACTTTGTTCTTTTAAGGGAGGGAGTTTGGCCACTTATTTTTCTTTTGGTTTTGTTTGTTTTTCGGCCAAAGTCAGTGAACGGAGTAACCCCGCAACATCTAGGGTGATGACCCAACAATAGCAGCGGTATATTATGTATGAATGAATGCATAAATGACTGCATATTTCCCCACTTTATAGTCCGGGGAAATCTAACATGATGCTTCGGAAAAATGGGGGGAAAGCTGAATTTTGGTGTGAACCTTGATACTGGCGTGTTAAACAAAATGTCAAAAGTCCCCATCGATCCGAGTGCTGCGTCGCTTTTTATACGGGATCAAAGGTCACCAAAAGTGACCTTTCCTAAATATCTCAGTAACAGTTACGTTCCCAGAAAAACAATATAGAACGAATTTGTAGCTTAGCAAAATTTCAACAAAAAAGATTATAAAGTTCTTTCCTGTAACCATAACCGTTTTTGAGATATATTGATCTAAACATTTGCTACTAACATCATCCTCTTTCTCACGGCATGTTAATATTATCCGATTTTGATTACGACTTGGCATGTTGGTGAGTTTGTTTTTCTATATTTAAGAGGCGCATAGAAAAAAAATATAAATAAACTTATCTAACAGACTCCAGGGTAGGTGGAAAAGTGTGCTCCGAAAAGTTCCCCCCTCCCCCTTTGCCATAAAACGGTATCCCTGAGCATCCATCCCAAATCTTCAGAAATGAGTTCGTTGCCTACTCTTTGCCCACTGTTAAACAAGGTACGATCACTTTTTATCCTATTAATTGCCTATTCTTGACATGACACGTCCAGCCCTACATCCACACCCTTCCCACACCCTACCCACCCCCGCAAACGAACCACCCTAAAATACCCGGTATTTTAGTTTTTTTTTCCATACCGTCTTATCCCATGAAAGATCAGGGCAAGGTCACGTAATTTCAGGTGCAAATTGGTTTCGAGACGTGTCATATCCTTTAAGCGTTATGCAGCCACCAATGGAGTGGTAAAAAAACTGACTATTCGGGGATAATCTGCATCGGATTGAGATCTTTTGGGGACTTTTGACATTTTGTTCAACACGTCAGTACCAAGGTTCACACCAAAATTCAGCTTTCCCCTAATTTTTCCGAAGTTTCGCCTTTTTTATGTCGAATTTCACTGGGCTATTAGGTTTTTGTGCTATTTTTCGGTTCCCATTTTTCTACAGATGCTAGCAAACGTACTCTGACACGTCTCTGCTGGGCCTGGCCTGCAAGTCTATGCCTGAGACCTGCTTCTGGACCTTACGGACAAAAACTCTTTCCCTCTTTTATTGTTGAAATGCGGCTAGTATATTTTCATGACGGATGAAATATACGTAGCGTCCTCTTTTTCCTGGGAGCCAATCCACCCCATTTTCTATTGACCCACTGCAGCCACGTAAAGTCAGCAAAGCGGCACACCAGCATCGGTCGGGGTCGTATAAAAGAGTGCTGCGCTTATTCAGGCAAATGTGCCTTTACGGCCATTTCTATGGTAACTCTTCGTTTGTTTTCTTGCCCTCTTGATGGTCCGCCTTCACCTATACCCTGGACTCTACTGGACTTCGGTTCAGCTGTGACGCTTCCAGCTGTGACGCTTCAGCCTGTGACGCTTCCAAGCATCCCCACTACTTGCAAAATCGCTACAAAAGGCTGGCCTACTTAGCATAAGGCTTTCTTTATGCCTTATCTTCACAACGAAAATGAAGACTATTGATTTTGTAAATTTATTTCAATTTAAGCTATTCACGTTGTCGGAGTATGCATGTCTTAAACCAAGATTGTGCTGAAGTCAATTGCTATGATAAATAAATGAATCAAATATGTTGACAGGATGGTACTGGGAATCATTTGTTGTTGACAATATAACTATGATTTTCAGATAAATTTTCTGGATTTTGATAGTAAAGCTCCTGAGTATTTATTTATTCGATTTTATTTTTATTTATTTGGTACGTATTCAATACAACAGGCAAAACTGCCCAATTGAAGATTGGATACCATGAACAAAATGAAATAACAAAAACTAAATAAGAATATATAAATATAAGTATATCAAATAATTAAAGTTTAATAAAGGGGCATTTCATGTGAAGCGGACAACAAAAGAAAGTCGCGGCTCTGGATTTTGTTCAAAATGTGCATAATGGTACTTCTAGAGAATATAAACGTGGGTACGTAATTTTTGTTTTCCAAAAAAACCTTTCATCAATTTTGCCAATTATTCAAAAGCCCATAGCTCGGCAACTAAACCTCATAGAAAAGAAAAATTACGTACCCACGTTTATATTCTGTAAAAGTACCATTATGCACAATTTGAACCAAATCGAGAGCTTCGATTTTTTTTCGCTGTCCGCTTCACGTGAAATGCCCCAAAAATAAAGTAAAACTAACTAAAGCAAAAACAGGAAAAAACATTCATTACAAACACGAATAACCACGAATAATAAAAAATAGTAAGAAGTAAATGAGTAAATATAAATATAACTATGTAAAAACTAATTAAAGTGGTAAATGAAATAAAGTAAAATTAAGTAGAAAAAAACAAGAAGAAAGAATCCATTAAGGAAATAGAAAATAAAATTAATTAGAAACATATATATAACTATATATAAAAATAAAAATATACAAAAAATTCTTAAAGTATTAAATATATACAAACAAGAATAAAAAATAAAATTTATTTATTAGAATCGAAAATTTTACTACGGACCATATGTTTGAAAATGGCAATAGATTGTGGAAGACGACCAAGTTGAAGACTATTGTGAGTGCGTAAGAGTCGCAAAACGGGAGAGTAGAGGAAAGTGTCAGTACGACCATACGGTACTTCAAATAGAATGGAGGACCTGATTGGCCTTACGGAGTCCCGCTCAATGAACAAAAATGCTAATGAGTGATTGAGCCAAAAATATTTGATATGTTAAAACTATGCACTTTGTCTTCAATAAAACGTGCTGCTACACTTTGTTCTCTGAATTCAAGTTTTCTTATAGAAATATGTTTTTGTCTGATTCCTGAACCAAACTTTGATATTTCCTTGATGTTTTACCTAAACCTTGATGTTTCACATAAACAACTAATAATATTCATGATGTTTCACATAAATTTTTTTTTAAATCTTTCGAAATATAGTGCCCAGTGGGTTAAGCAGAAATGATATATAAAATTTTATGAAAAAATGTTTATTTTATGCAAAATAGTTTACCAAAAATGGTCACCGGAGACTAACAGGTATTGAAGTAACGAAAATTGAAAATTATTTCGACTAGATGAATGTTATCCAGACCCTGCCCGAATCAATTGTACTTTATGAATGATCTGTTTATTTATTTTTTGACGAGTTTTGGATGCAACACTGTAGTTATAGCAGGTAAATGAACAAATCCTTCAAACTACCTAGTTTTCTGAAATTTGTTTTCTGAAAAAAGGAATAAATCGAACACTTCGACCACCCTGTAAGTTTAAAATTTTTATAATCTTGCTTTGAGGAAGAACAGTAAACCTTCACCAAACTACCTGTATTTTTAGCATTCAAAACTTTTGTTTAAGAGAACTCACGACTGGATCATCTGATATTCACAATACGTATTGGTTTTAAAAAGGAACCGGCATAATAGGAGCTATTTAAATATGTTTTCAGTGATGCGGCTGTGATATCTTTTTGAAAAATCACTTAAAAATGGTTTATGACCTTTAACTTTTGATGCAACCATTAGATTTCGACAAAATTTAAACAATTGATGGATCTTTTTAATTCAGTTAACAATAAAAACTTAAAATCATGCTTGTGTACTATTTGGGTCTGCTGCCTCTGAGCGTATATATCAGCAAATCGATTAAGGGAGATAATCTCTGGAGTGGCCGATTGATTAGGCTGAAATTTTCGGAATACATAGATGTATATGACGAGTTCAAGTATCTTTACCCCTTTAGGTATATTTTCAGGTAACCCTATATTTCTGTGCAGAGTACAATTTTGGTAAAAGCAAGTACTTGAAATGAAAACTTGTTATGTTTTATGTTTATTTAATAATGAAAATTTTGAGCCCTGTACATTATGAATGTGCTGAGTGCCTAAAAGTAGGCAAGTATTTTTTTTTAAATTTTGATTTTTTATAGCTTCTGATGGGAACATTGCATCATCGTGAAATTTGCAGAGCGTATTGGTGTTGACCAAGATTATACACGCATGGTTTTTGAAGACTGTGCAGGTAACCCTGTAAATACGGCCAGCTCCTGGAAAAAAAATTCTTCATATCATCGATCCTGTTGAAAAATGTTTACTTTTTGACAGCAAATTCAAATAATTGATAAATTTTAATCTTTATCCACCATGCCAATTTGAAATCCGAGTTGCACAAGAACGTCACCAAATAACCTCTATTTTCAGCACTCAAAGCTTCTGTTCACGAGAACTGACGACCAGGTAATGCGATCATTATCAAATGTACAGGACATGTTGGTATTAACCAGGACCAGGTCTGACAGAAGTGATTTTGAAATGTGGTTGGCTCTGTGGTGCCATCTTGAAAAATCGCTGAGAAAAAACTGCTTGCTTGGCTTACAACTCCCGATTCAGCCGTCAGATTTGAACCAACACCACACAGTGTTTGAAATTTACTGCAAAACACATTTGGAGGAAATCAGGTTGAATAATCAGGATAGCTATGGTAATTTTTGTGACCTAAATCTTGTAAATTTGCTCTTTAAAATAAAGTTGTTTTCTCTACAACTTCCTATTTAGTCATGAAGTCAAAACGAAATTTATATAGCAGATGTAACTTGATATAGGCCAGCTGTCGTAGGAATTTTATAAAAAAAAAACATGAAAGAGCTGCCAGCTATGGTAATTTTTGTTATTTTTTGATATTTCTTTACTAAGCGATGTTGTCATTAAATATTCAAATGGGAATTATCCCGCAATAACAATTAGCAACAAATATTAAGTTTTCGAAAAGTTGAAAAGTTTTGAGGGTGGTAATCCTAAAATTCTATTCACTCCTATAACTTCCAGCGCAGTTATTCAATTGAAACAAAATTCACAGGGTGGGTTTAACTCAACGTGAAGCAGGTTTGGTAAATTTTTGCTTTGCTGCTAGCACATAATTGCCAGCACCAGACGATTTCAGAGATATTGCACCAACAGATGCTTACATTTTGTATTCATAAGCAAAGCATTTACCATAAAATAAGCAACCGATTTTAAAATTTGCAGAGTTTTATAAAATTTTCGGATGGCAGCCCCAGACATCGTTTAATTGCTGAAACTTTTAATGATATGCTTGGATGAAAACGAAATTCAGTGGATGGGTTGATTAAGCACGAGCATGTTATGGTAGACTAATTGTTGGATAAATGTTGCAAGCATTGAACATTTTCACTACTTGCGTTATAGTAGATGCTGTCAGAAAATGATATTTGTAACTTTGAGCAAGATATGGTTGATACGATACTACAAAGAAGTAAATTACGTCTTAACACATTTTTAAGTCACTCAAAGATAATTTCATCAAAAATTAGTTTTCTAGCGGTTCTGATGAGCTAGACTTTTTTACTAATGTTCGAAGAACATTAGTATTAAAATCGCTTCGCCGAAAATCGTCATATATATATATATATATATATATATATATATATATATATATATATATATATATATATATATATATATATATATATTATATATATATATATATATATATATATATATATATATATATATATACACTCGTGCTCATACAATTAAGCCACTTACGATGTCTGTGTTTGTTTTCGTTGTAGCTTGTAAATCAAGCATTGTATTTGATCCTCGTTTGTTTCTGATTTTGATGTACTGTTATGTTGGCAGATCAGCAAAACAACACGAGTTTCTATGCCTCCACATTTCTAGTAAATGCAATTTGTGTCTCAAAATTGTATTTACAGCTGCTCATATAATTAAGCCAGTCAGTGCAAATATTTGAATTTAGAGGAAGTGAGTGATAATTGGTGTTCCGAATTAGTAAAAAATATGTACTTATTAAAATTTGTTATTATTTATTAAACGATACAGATATTTGACACCAAAAAATAAAACAAATGGGTAAAAACAAAAGCTGTACTCCATCGGAGCGAAGGGTCATATGGAACTTATACGAAAAAAACAAGTCAATCGCCGAGGTAACAAGAATTTTGAATGTTTCCCGTGGAAAAGTAAAAAATGCTATAATATATTATAAAAAAAACAAGCATTTTGAAAATATGCCGAGACACAAGCCACGAAAAACAACTGTGGCTGAAGACAGAAAACTTGTGCGTTTGAGTAAGGCTGATCCGTTCTTAACATCTTCAGAAATACGAGCTCAAATGGAAGCGTTTCATGATGTCAAAGTGTCGTCGCAAACCGTCCGAAGACGTCTGGCGGAAAATAATCTAAATGGACGCATCGCCAGAAGGAAACCAAATGTATCAAAAAAAAATTTAAAAAAACGTTTGAAGTTTAGCCGAGAACATTTAAAAAAACACCAAAAATTCTGGGATTTAGTACTCTGGAGTGATGAGGTGAAGTTCAACCTCTTCGGCAATGATGGTAAGCCATACGTTAGACGTCCCCAGTGTACAGAGTTAAATCCTAGATACACAAAAAAAACTGTGAAACACGGTGGTGGATCAGTCATGGTGTGGGGTTGTTTTTCTGCGTCCGGCGTCGGCCCGCTCGAAGAGATAAATGGCAAAATGACAGGAGAAATGTACAAAACTATATTAAATCGAAATTTAATAGGAGATTTTGTGGATAATTTGCCTTTGAAATGGATCTTCCAACATGATAACGATCCGAAGCACACTTCGCGAGTCGTAAAATCGTGGTTGGGAGATGAAAAAATAAATGTTTTGGATTGGCCACCTCAGAGCCCGGACTTAAACCCCATAGAAAATTTATGGGGAATAATTAAAAAGTCTGTTGCTGCCAAAAAACCAAAGAACAAGCAAAAATTGCTCGAAATTATTAAAGAGGAATGGAGTAGAATTCCACCCTCCGTTTGTAAGACATTAGTGTCCTCAATGCAGAGACGATGTGCTGCAGTCATCAAAAATAAAGGATATCCAACCCGTTATTAACAGGTAAATACATTTAATCCACAATTAAAACAATTTAATTGATTTTTAAATGTATTTTTCGTAGATGGCTTAATTATATGAGCAGCATTGAAGGAGCATTAAAATTTGAAATTTATTTTTTTATAATAATTATCTGAATAAAAGGCTTATTTTTGTTGTCCACTTTATAAATGCATCAATAAAAAGAATTACGGTGTTTGGTTTATGTTGTATCATGCTAACAGTCATTTTTTCTCCAATTTAATTTTAAGAAACTCAGTGGCTTAATTGTATGAGCACGAGTGTATATATATATATATATATATATATATATATATATATATATATATATATATATATATATATCAGCAAAACGGTTAAGAGAGATAATCTCTGGAGTGGCTGATCCGATTGAGCTGAAACTTTCGGAGAACATAGATGTATATAACAGGTAGGTCCATAACTTGCTAGAATTCAGATATCTTAAACCTTTTGGCGGCGGCGGGCATTTAAGTGAATTTTCAGGTACACCTATATTTCCAGGGAGTGTAAATTTTTGTTAAAAAAAAGTACTAGGAATGATAACTTATTATGTTTGTAGTTTGTCTATGATAAAGAATTGAAAATTTTGAGCCAGGTGTAGGCGCTGAGTGCCTTAAAGTAGGCAAGGATTTTTTTTCAAATTTCGATTTGTCATAACTTCTAAGAAAAACAATGGATCGTCGTGAAATTTGCAGAGCGTATTGATGTAAACTAGAATTTAACAAACATGGACTTTCAAGATTGTGCGGGCAACTCTGTAGCTACAGCAGGCTCCTGAAATCAAATCCTTCAAATCATCGAGTCTCCTGAAAAATTTTTGATTTTTGAAAATAAATTCAAATTATTGATAAATTTTGACTTTTGTCCACCAAGTCAAATAAAAATTTCAAAAATTCCGCAGTAAACAAGAACGGCAACCCGTGATCAAACTACCTCTATTTTCAGCACCCAAAACTTCTGTTCACGAGAACTGACAATCGGATAATGCGATCAATATGAAATTTACAGAACATGTTGGCATTAACTAGGACCAGGTCTGATAGAAGCGATTTTTAAATACGGGCAATATTGTGGTAGTGGTGCCATTTGGAAAAATCACTGAGAAAAAAAAACTGGTTTTTGGCCTATAGCTTCCGATTTAGCCACCAGATTTTAACACGCAGTAGGTGAACCTTACTCAAAGATAGATTTCATAGAAATTTGGTTGTTATATGGACGCTAGCTACAGCAATTTTTGTCTCTTAAATATTGTAAATTTGCTCAGGAAAATAAAGGTTTTTCCCTATAACTTCCGATGCAGTGATGAAATCAAAACCAAATTCATGTGAAAAGCATATCTTGTTGCGTTTCTAATTCTGTAGAAATTTTGTTGAAAAACCGTGAAAGGGTTGCCAGCTATGATGAATTTTGTAATTTATTGACATTTCTTTATCGAGCGATGTTGTCACAAAATTTCCAAGCGTATATGATCCTGCAATGACAAATCACATCAAATATTTAAGTTTCAAAAATGTAAAAAGTTTGGACGATGGTAACCCTAAAATTTAATTCACTCCTATAACTTACAGCGCAGACATTCAATCGAAACGAAATTCATAGGGTGGGTTAAACACAACGTGAAGCAGCTATGGTGCTACCACATGATTGCCAGCACCGGACAATTTCGTAAATATCGCACCAACAGATGCTTCCATTTTCTATTCATAAGCAAACTATTTACAATAAAATAAGCAACCGATATTTAAATATTCCGAGCTTTGGAAATTTTATTGTTTGTTACTTGAACTTATAACCGAGTTTATTAGCTTATTCATCTGCATCATCCCCCTTCTATGGTAATCGTTTGTCATAATTTATGACAAACGACTTCGATTATATAAAAGCACTAAAAGATTATATAAAAGCAAAGCATCTAAGTTATATATCTATATGCTTTTAGAATCGTCAAAAATTGGTGCAACTGCACCAAGTTGTTTATTTAATGTTATTTTATTTGAATAAAGCTCTTTGCCCTATAGCCTCTAGTACAGTCATGGTATCATAACGAAATTCATATGACAAATTTAAATTATTGTAGACAATATTCAGTATAAATCTATTTTGAAAAACAATGATAGGGTTGCCAGCTATGATTGTTTTTGTATTTTTTGAAATAGCTTTAGTAAGCGATTTTATCATAAAATTTTCAAATCGTAGTGGTCTTGTAGTGAAAATACACACCAAATACTAAGATCTAGAAAATTTGAAAGCTCTTGCGAATGGTAGCCCTAAATTTCTTTGTATCCCTATTACTTCCAATGCAGTGATCGGATCAACACGAAATTCGCAGAGCAGGTTGACTTCAACATGAGGCAGATAGGACTACTAGCAGGAGGTGTTGTTGTTATTTTGGTACCAATAAATGCTTGCATTAAGTATTCACATCGCGAATATACAATATATAACAATATATATGACAATACGTACAATATATAATATATAAGACAATAACAACAGTATAACAACAATATATAACAATACACTCAAAATCTGCACAAATCCT
>CANBKX010000222.1:0-22089 GCA_947369275.1 Nemotelus nigrinus
AAAGCGGGTAACCCTGTAGCTGTGGCAGGCTGCTGAAAAAAAATCCTTCAAATCATTGACCTTCCTGAAAAATTTTTGATATTTGACAAAAATTTCAAATCTTTGATAAATTTTTTCCTTTGTCCTTCATCTCAAGGTAAAATTTTCGAAATTCCGATTTGCATAAGAACGGCAACCCATCACCAAATAACCTCTATTTTCGGCACTCGAAAGTTATGTTCACGAGAACTGACGACCGGATAATTCAATCATAATGTAATTTACAGGACATGTTGGTATTAGCTAGGACCAGGTCTGATAGAAATGATTTTGAAATGCGGGCTACCCTGTGGCAGTGGTACCATCTTGAAAAACTACTGAGAAAAAAAACATCTTTTTGGCCTATAACTTCCGATTTAGCCATCAGATTTTAACAAACTTTACACAATACTTGAATGTTACTCTATGTTACATTTGTATAATGTTTAAAAAAATTAGTATAATGCTGGCAGCTGTGGTGATTTTCGTCTCATAAATCTTGCAAATTTGCTCAGCAAAATAAAGCTTTTTTCCCTATAACTTCCGGTCCAGTGTAGAAATCAAAACGAAGTTCATGCAGTAAACGAACCTTAGTGTAGACCAAATGTCGTAGGAATTTCGTACAAAAATCATGAAACGGCTGCCAGCTATGACCATTTTTGTAATTTTGTGGAATTTCTTTACTGAGCGATTATGTCATTAAATTTGCAATTGAGAATGATCCTGCAATGAAAATTAACAACAAATATTAACGTTTTAAAAATTTGAAAAGTTTTGAGGGTGAATACCCTAAAATTCTTTTCACCCGTATAACTTCCAGCGCAGTGATTCAATCGAAACGAAATTTACTGGTTGGGTTTAACTTAACGTGAAGCAGATTTGGTATATTTATTGTTTTGCTGCTGACACAGACCAACCAGCATTAGCCATTTTCGTAAATATTGCACCAACAGATGCTTCAAATAACGTACTCGTATGCAAAGCATTTGCGATAAAAATAAGAGACCAATTTTTAGATTTTCCGAGTTTTGAACATTTTTCGGATGGCAGCCTCAAACAACGTTTAACCGCTGAAACTTTCGATGAAATCCTCCGATGAGAACGAAATTCAAAGGATAAGTTGATTTATGTATGAGCTTGTTATGTTAAACTTTTTGTTGCTTCATTGGAAAAGTATTGCCAACACTGAACATTTTCATCATTTGTGTTATAGTTGAGTTTTTTTGTCACTCAAAAACAATTTCTTCGAAAATTAGTTTTCTAGCGGTTCAGGTGCGCTAGAGTTTTTTAATTATATTTTGAAATTTTTTGATTATCCAGTAATGTCAAACGTCAAAAGGATTGACTGGTGTGGAAATTTCGCAGTGCGGAAATTTAATTAAAAACAAGGTTCTTAAGTGCGAATACACAAATCAAAAGTGTTCAACTTTGTGATTAATTCTCTCGACATCGTTTGATACCATTCCTCAACATCACATCATTTAATCTACAGTTCTAAATCTTGATCAAAAAATAAATCTTCGTTTTCGGGAATCCCTCGAAGGGAAGGCCGTCGTAAGCCGCGTAACGCCGTGTCTATCGTGTCGTCAGCAGAGTAGCTCCGAAAGGCCGACTTGGCTGTTTTGTTGTACATCGGTTTCGGTTATCTTGATCACCATCTGACCTCCTAACACACTTTGTTTCTTTTTTTCCGGCTGTGAAAGTGCATCATCGAACAAAGAAGCTCAAGAAGAACGGTAAGTTTTTTTCAGTAAACTAAGTGCGCGTCAACCTGACATTATTATATTTTTCTGCTGTTCCAACCTATAACAGCCACAAAAGCGCAGTGGGTACGTACTCGGCTCTCTGATACAAAAGCTGTCGGTTCGTCTACCATCAGCGGCGCTTCAGTTTTTGTTAAGTGTTGTTTGGATTTTAAAAATTCTAAAATAAATTTCAGTCATGTAAATAAAATTCTCAAATCAAATTCCCGAATAAATACCCGAAAAACAATACCCGAATAAAATTCTTAAGTTAAAATCAAAATAATTGTATTACGTGGAATAAGGGCACGCAGTGCTACCTGGCCGTCAACTTGGGACACTTTTGCATTAAATAATCAAAATAACAAAATTTGAATTTAATATACAGTTCCGGCTATTGTATAATTGGAATTTTTACTAATGTTCGAAGAACATTAGTATTTAAATCGATTCGGCCGAAAATTCATATTTCCACATATATATATATATATATATATATATATATATATATATATATATATATATATATATATATATATATATATATATATATATATATATATATATATATATATATATATATACATATATATATATATATATATATATATATATATATATATATATATATATATATATATATGTGTATATATATATATATATATATATATATATATATACATATATATATATATATATATATATATATATATATATATATATATATACAGGTATATATATATATATATATATATATATATATATATATATATATATCTATATATATATATATATATATATATATATATATATATATATATATATATATATATATATATATATATATATATATATATATATCATCAAAAAATTTCAGTGAGATAATCTCGGGAACGAGCTGAAACTTTCAGGATACATTGGTGCATACAAAGAATAGGTCCAGGTCTCACTAAATGTCAATTATTGTTAGCCCTTTGGCGCCGGCGGCCATTTAAGTGATATTTTTAATATACCTATTATTCCAGACACAAATAATTTTTCCAAAAATAAAGTTGACGAAATTAATTTACCTATGAATCGGATTACATATGAATCGGATAATGTTTTGGAATTTTTTAACCACATGTGTGCGCTGGGTACCTAAAAGAGAACGGGAAAATTTGAAAATTTTTAAATTGCGATAACTTTTGACAGAGCTGGTTAATCAACATTGAAATTTTGAGAACATATTAGTATTATTTAGTTGTAAATTTCTGTAGCTTTTAATAAGCGTGGTAGCAACCCTGTAGCTAGGGCAGGCACTGAAGGTGAAAACCTCCACATCATCGTCTCTCTTGCAAAAATGCCGCTTCTTCAAAAAAAAGCCAATCAAATGTAAATTTTGTGCTTTGTTTACATAGACAAAAAAAAAATTTGATATGGTATAACGGGCACGCTTGGTAACCCTTGCCCAATTTACCTAAATTTTTAGCATCAAAAACTTCTGTTCACGGAAACTCACGATCCAATAAGCAAAATTAATTAAAATTTGCAGAATGTATTGGTCTTAAATAGGACCAGGTCTGATAGCAGTGATTTTGAAATGCGGGCGATTCTGTGTCAGTGGTGCCATCTTGAAAAATCACTAAAAAAGATAACTGCTTTTAGCCCTATAAATTCTGATTGAATCGTTCGATTTTGACGAAATTCACACAGTAGCTGGACCTTACTTAGAAATTTGGTCGAAAACTTCGGTTGGAACTGCCAGCTATCACAATTTTGGTGTCTTAAATTGGCAAAAATAATTATTTGGAAGTGAAAACATTCAAACCATCGAATATCCTAAAAAATGTCCGTTTCTTACAATAAAACCAATCTGTATGCAAATCTTATGCTTTATCTATACGTTTAAAGTTTAACTTTGGAAATTTCATGTCGGACAAGAACGGTAACCCTTTCCCAGTTAACCTATATTTTTAGCATCAAAAACTTCTGTTCACGGGAACTCACGAACCAATCATCAGATATAACTGAAATTTACAGAATGCATTGGACTAAAGTAGGACCAAATCTGATAGAAGCGATTTTGAATTGTGGGGAACTCTGTGCCAGTGGTGCCATCTTAAAAAATTAGAAAGACAAAAAACTGCTTTTTGCCCTTTGAAATGTGAATATGTTTCCAGATTTTCATGAAATTGACCCAGTAGCTGAATGTTTTTTTAAACCCTGTTTGGTAGAAATTTGGTTAAAAAATTCGATTTGTGCTGCCAGCTATGGTAATTTTTGCGTCTTTGGTTTTGAAAATTCGCTCAGGAAAATAAAACTTTTTGCCCTACAACTCCCAGTGCAGTCATAAAATCAATACGAATTTCATACAATTAATGGAACCTATTATAAACATTATGCAGGCCAAATTTGGTTGAAAAGCCACGATAGGGCTGCCAGCGATTGTTGGTTTTGTGTTTGTTTGCAATATCTTTATTAAACGGTTTTATCGTAGAATTTTCAAATGATAATGATATTGTAGTGACAATAAACAGCAAATATTAAGTTTTCGATTATTTGAAAAAAATCGCTGCTGGTAACCCTAAATTTCTTTATACTCCTATAACTTCGAATGTAATTAAACAACGTGAAGCAGATGTGATATATTCTTGGCTTTGATACTGGCAGAAGGTTGCCAGCACGAGTCGGTTGTGCTACTTTTGTTTCAATAAATGCTTACAGTTAGTACTCAAACCGGAAACAATTACAATGAAAATAAATAACCAATGTTTCAATTCCCAAAGTTCTACAAATTTTTCGGATCGCAGCTCCAAACACCAACTTCAGTTACAGTGCTTCAGGCACTGAACATTTTCTTCATTGATGTTATATGAGATGCTGCTTTCAAAATTATGTGAAATAAGCAACTGATAACGAGTATAATTAACCCGTGTTTTGCTCTCATAAACGTTGAAATTCATGCCAGTGGTAATATCTGAAACCTTCCACCACATGAGTTATAATGCATTCTTGAGACCAAAGTAAAACGTGGCGTTTGAAACAGTTTGGCCGTAGTAAGCAGCTCATGTGGTGGAGTATGCACTCAAAACCTGCACGATTCTTCTACTGTTCTTCGAACATTAGTGTTTTTAGCGGTTCAGGTGCGCTAGAGTTTTTTTGATAATTGGAATTGTCAACAGGGTGTTAATACTGATTTCATCGCTTTTATTGAGCAAATTTCCATAATACGTGCAGTATAGTGTGAAGGTCTTTTGACTAGCATACTAGCGTCCTGGGTTCGATCCTCGACTCGTACCACTTTTTGTAACTTTCTTCGAGCGTCTTTCTTTTTGACTTGAATTCAACTAGTTCATATGAGTTACAAGTGTAGCCTTGATAATTGCATAGCCTTCGACAATACGTTAAAATCTGTAACATGCAAGGCATTTTGCAGCAGGAAACTGCACGGTGCTTGCATGGGTGCTCCGAAAGATTGGTTTAATCCCTACTTGGAGTCCCATTTTATTTTCTCCGACTGCCAGCATACAGAAAAATTCATGCAAAGTATGTATAACAACTTAGCAAACTACATCGGCAACCTTAATAGGGAAAAGGATCAAATACTTTCGAAACTACACGCGCAAGCAAAACTCAACGATGAAACTCTTACCGAAATCACAAGGCACATCGAAAGTTTTACGGCTACTCTAGATGCTGTTTCTAATACCAGCTAAAGAAATTCAGACAGATCAGCTGAGCTTAACGACATCTTAGCTCAATTTAATTCATCTATCTATAAGCACATCCAAATCAAAATGTCAAGCGAATGATAGCGATCTGTTTAAAATACTTGAAAATAAAATAACGGCTGCATTAACTACCAAGATTCATCAGTTGTCAAATACCATCTCTACCCACTTACTCTCCAACCAAAATTCAATTGTTGATATATTACAGAGTATAGCTAAGTCTGATACAAAACCGTCGGCAGAAGTAGAGCCATCCAATCCTTGTGCACATTTGATGGAAATACCACTTCACGTTGAACTACTGAGTGCATATAATAACAATTCTTCAAACTTGTGAATGCCGATGAAGTCTACCAAAGATGTAGTAGCCTCTCCTATCAAGGAATCGTTCACTGCCATCGAGAATCACAAAGCTGTTATCCAACAAAAACTCTATCTGAGCCTCCCAAGAACGATTCCCATAAAACTATTTTTAAATTTGGCACTTATTGGCCGGAAGATGATTGGTTGAGACGTATCTCAAAAATCAGAAGCTGCAATTTAATTCATGACGATCCAGTCGAACATCAACTATTGACACTGCTCTTGCTACGAACTCTGCTAATTCTAATTCTTTACGTAAAACCTATAACCGTATCGGGTATCGCTCCTAACAAGATATCCTCAATCAAAAGCCCCAGAATTTATTACCACAATTGTGGTGGTATGATGTGTAAATAAATAAACTCTTTCTTGACACCAAATCTTGCCATTTCAACATGCTTGTTTTCACTGAAACATGGCTAAATGACTCGCATATCAATGAAGAAATCCTTGAAAGTATCTGGACATTTAGAAATGATTGAGACTATGTTTCCACTGGTCAATCAAGAGGTGGTGGTGTCTTACTCGCAGTTAAGAACACTCACTTAAGTGAACTTGTAAATTCTGCCTCGCACAAATTGTTCGAGCACATATTGATCCGCGTTTCAATTGACAAAACCTCGGTTTATATTGGTTTATTTTACGTCCCACCGAGATCTGACGAATCAGTGTACAATTACATATGTGAGCAAATATCTTCTTTTATGGCTTCTCGTAGTGCTGAGTATAAAGTAATATTCTTGGGTGATTTTAATCGCCCGAATTTGCGTTTTGTTTCTGATAAGTCTGATGATGGCTTAATAACAGTAAACCTACTTGAGTCTTCTGTTTTTAACCTTGTGAGTACGTTGTATGGCCATGATTTGCAGCAGGTTGTTCCGACTTCCAACTAAAATGGTAATTGGTTAGACTTAATCTTTACAAATGTTTACGACGATGTAGTGGTTAGCCCAGCTAATGACCCAGAGAATCTCTTTTCTAATAGTCTTCACCATTCCGCTCTTACAGTTGAACTTTCCACTACAGATTGGAACATGTTAAGCACGTACAAAAATACGATTGTATATGATTTCCATAATGCTGAATATGATAGCATTCACAATTTCCTTGACAATGTCGATTGGACAAATGTGTTTATGTGCCATTCCCTTGATGATGATGTAGCCATGTTCTATAGAATAGTATTTGACGCGGTAGATAAGTTTGTACCCAAGATTAGGAAAAAAGATAAACTCTTTGAACCTTGGCTTGACAAGACCCTTAGACGTCTGAGAAATCACAGAAATAAACTTTACAGACAAATGAAGAATCAAGTCGACATTAACCACCGTATTAAATAAGAATACGATTTGATTGCTCAGGAATTCTATACCAAATCTCACGAAGTGTATGACAGATACATTAAAACTACCGGGGAGAATATAATCCGCGACCTTAAAATTTTTTTTTATTTTGTTAATATGAAGCGGAAAACAAGTGGCTACCCGATTTCAATGTCCACTGAAAATTCAATGTTGTTTTCTTCTCCTCAGGAAATATGCAACTTTTTTGCTGACCATTTTCAAGAAGTTTTTAGTCCAGTTAGCATCCCAACATTGTATCGATCCCGGGTGCGACTCAAACAATTTTTGCTGAGGATATGACCATATCGAGGAGTGAAATATTTACTGCCATTATGGAGCTTGACAGTAACAAGGGCCCTGGACCTGACCTCCTCCCTCCTATTTTTCTGATCATGTGTGTAAAACAACTGATCTTGCCCCTTCATACTATATTCAATAATTATCTCTCCTCTGGACTATTTCCTTCGTATTGGAAATCTTCTTATATTACACCTATTTATAAATGTGGCGATAAACGTTTTATTCAAAATTATAGAGGCATCGCCATTCTATCTGCTATTCCAAAACTTTTTGAAAAAATCATCTACTGCAAACTTTTTCCTCTGGTCGACGCTCGACTCAACGAGTAGCAGCATGGATTTAGAAAAGGTCGTTCTTCTACAACTAATCTTATGGTGCTTGTTTCTGATGTTTTGTGCAAAATGGAGAAAGGTGATCAAATTGACGCAGTCTATACAGACTTTAGCAAAGCATTCGATCGAGTTGATCACTCCATTTTGATCCCCAAGTTGAAACAATTCGGAATTTCAGGATCCTTACTAAAGTGGCTTGGCTCCTACCTACACGACCGCTTGCAATTCATGAAAGTCCAAGGTCTCATTTCTAAGAAAGTCGTCGTAAAATCCGGTGTACCTCAAAGAAGTCATCTTGGCCCTCTTCTTTTTAGTATCTTTATGTCTGACATATCGGAAGTTTTATCTGATATTTCTCATCTACTATATGCGGACAACCTCAAAATCTACCATGTCGTCAGGTCACAATCTGAAGCGGCCTTTTTTTAGTCTAAACTGTATTCTCTAGACCATTGGTGCTCGGCGAACAAACTCCCTCTTAACATTGCCAAATGCCGCGCAATCAGCTTCTCTCGCAAAACTGCACGCGTTCATTATACGTACAGCCTCAACAACACGGCACTCAGGAGGGTTGATAACATATTAGATCTCGGTGTCACCCTGGATGAAAAGCTCCGCTTCAATCTACATTACGACAGAGTGCTAGTTATGTATATGACACCTACACAATTGTATTGCATTAGAAATGCAACAAGCTAGTTATGTATATGACACCTACACATTTGTATTGTATTAGAAATGCAACAAGCTACAATTCACTATTATAAACACTCAACACTGAATTATGTTTTAAATAAACTTAATTAAACAGTAGGCTAAGAAAATTGACATTTTGAATGTACGTAGACGATTAGGCTAGTCTACTTGGAATTTTCGAAGAAATAAAAATGAATAGAGTCGAAACTCGAGTTTTATTTAAATACGTATACATATCTTTCATTTACAAAAAGATATAGCTGGCGCAGTCGGATACGAATCTCGGGCAAATATTTTTTTATATAATAATAAAAACAATGCAAGAGTCCGAACACGAAGCCAAAAGTCGGCTTAAAAGACCTGGTGAGGCTGCTAGGCTATCTTGCTATAAATAAAATAAAATAATAATAATTAGTGAAAAGTTTCGACAAACCGTTTGTCGTTGGTGGAGATAGAAGTGTGATCGAAGAATGAAACTTTGAGCGGCGAATACTATTAAGATATAGAATAAGAAAATTTGCAAAACGTAGAAGGTAGAAATATACAGACTGTGATAGTGATAGATAGAAATAGATACAAATTGTGATAAAAGTGATTTAATTAAAAAGTGAACAAGAAGTGATCTCTCTCTCTATCTCGCGACTCGAAAAGATTTCCGGTTAGAAATTGAAATTAACATTTTCGGTCGGACTTGTCAAGTTCAGTTCAACTCGTTGTTCGCTTCGTTTCGCGAAAAATTTACGCAAGGAGTGAGAAGCAGATTTACGTTTTCGAAGGCTCATATTGAGAAATACACACAGTAAGTATTTTTGTTTGTAATTATAAACTGGGAAAAAAGAGAAAAAGATGACGAGCAATCGCAAGAAATTGACAATGAAGATTTAGTGAAAAAGAAACACGAAAAGAAAGTTAAGTAAACAGAAAGTTTTCTCAGCTAAATTACAGTAACGAGTCGAATTTTTAATATATCTATAAGCGAATGCGATTTGGGAATGAATGTACTATTAGGATAGTTGAAGCAGGATTTATCGAAGATTCCAAGAGAAACTTTAAATATGTAAAAAGACAAATTAATCAAACTAAAAATCAGTGAGATTAATATATAAAAAAAAAAAAAAAAAAAAATTTTAACTAAAAATCAATTCCAATTAATAAATGATATGGCAAAATGAAAGGCAGCTGTCTTCAAACGAATAGCACTTGATTACATGTTAAGTCATTTTACTAATCAATAACAAAAGCCCTCCGGAGCTGAAAATCCGAACAGTGAGGACAAGATCCTAAAAAAAAAAAAAATATTAATAGTTGTTACCAACAATAATAATAATAAAAAAAACTGTTCCCGAAAAACAATTGATTCAATAATCAGTAAAAAGAAATAAAAAGTAAAAGAAAAAAAAATTTTTTTATTAGTTGTTATCACCAATAAATAATGAATGAATAATAGAAAAGAAAAGAGGAGTGAAGAATATAACATAATAAGAAAAGTAGATATTAAAAATTTTGAAATGGAACAGCAAATAGAAATATTACAACGTGAGTTAGCAGAAAGGGAAAGTCAACTACGGGTAGTAGGAGAAGCGTTAATACGAGCAACGACCCAACAAGCTGCAACACAAAATAACGTACTAAAAACCATACAACATATGAGTATATTTACGGGCAATGGAGCAGTATCAATAAACGCATTTATACGAAGCGTAGAATTTTTTCTACAAACGATTGAGAGCGAAGAACTAAGAAAAACTGCAACGAGAAATATATATTTTGAAAGAATACAGGGAGAAGCAAAGGATGTTATTATAAACATACAGCATAGGCGGGCCGTGGCCTAAAATCTGGCAGGGGCCAGGGACTGAAAGGTTCAAGACATCCGATGATTTTGTTTTTGTATGTACACGTACTGTTCATACAACTTATATAATTCACTAATACATTATATATTTGTTGATTTATTCTTTGTTATTTGCTAATGCATAATGCATTATCAAATAAACTTCTTGTCTGTGAATACATCTGTGAATACCACATGCCTATAATGTGAATGGTAGGTATGAGCTACACATGAAATATCAATGACCACTAAGAAAGAAAGCTTGTATGAATTATACGGGAATAGAATGGAAATAATTAGAAATATAATACTATTTTTTTGTTTAGAAACTAAATATATTTCAATTCATACTTGAAGAAGGGGATAGCTTACTTTCAAAATATCTGAAGAAATTGTAATTTATTAAGTCTACATGGAAGAAATTGATATCTTGCTTCAAACTTAAAAACAGCATAAATAATTTGTCAAGATGAAGAGTGCTGTAACTTACTCTTTTCGAGCCATTTTATTTGCAGATATATCTTTGTAGCCCTAACAGCGTGTCCGAGGCTATATGAAATATCAAAACCTTTCAAACTAGTGCTTTTCGCTGTTTTCCGTTTTCGTGATTCACTGGGAAATGTGAGATCCACACAGTACTTCTCTCCGAATGATTTAATTTGGTCCCAAACTACATAAAAGTTTTCTCGCTCACTTAGTAGTGTTTCAACTGTTCAATTCACAAGATTTATCCCATCCCTAAGAGTTGCATTTTTAGTTTGGAAATATTTGCTTAATATATTCGTTATAAAAAGAACATCAAAGATGAAAAGATTTACTACAAACTTAGGATTACTGATTGAATGAAAGATCCCCAATGAATAAACTGAGTCGTTGTATTTTCCCTCATTCATTTCTTTCTCTAAAGCCTCTTTCATAGTCCCATAGCTATCGATCGCATATTTGCAATTGTGAAATCTCGTTGACTAACAAGTTGAGCTTAAACTTCTCATTCCACGCCTTGTGTTTAGACTAACTGCCTCTTCAAGCTACTTATACAATTCGTGTTGTGATGGCTTCGAAAAGTGTAGGTAAAGGAATTCGATGGCATTGAAAAAGGATGTAAACGTTTCGATTGTGAAAAATGTGTCCATAACAACCAAGATAATTTTATGAGCTAGACAATGTACAAATGTGGCTGCAGGGTGTTTCATCTTAGATTTGTACACCACTTTTTTGTCCTGACATGACACTAGCACCATCATAAGACTGTCCAACAACAGGCAATTCACTAAGTCCGTAGCTGTCTAACAGGCTCAAAATTATATCTGCTAAATACGAGGCATCTCTAGCTCCTGAACAGTCTACAAAGCTTGAGAACCTTGCTTCGCAAAGCTCTTTAGCAAATCTGACAACCACGGAGAGTTGTTTCTTCTGTCGATCCTTGCTGGGTTTGCCATAATGGATATCAATCCGCAATCTTTTATTTCAGCTGAATTGTCCTCGCGAACGATTTCAGCGATTATTTTCACTAATTCATTTTGTGTTTTGCCATACAGTAGTTCGTAGCCTTGTTTTTAAAATTATTTTCAAAAGTTGAATCATGCTTCGCGAATAATGCACAAAATTCCAAAAAAAAATCACGGTTATCACTAGCATCACTTTCATCGTGTCCTCTAAAAGCACATCTTTGGCGAATGAGACACGTCGTAAGGTCGATAACCTTTTCCAAATAATTTCGGTTCATCTTGACAATATTCCAAGACTGTTCAAGCACCATATCATCTGGATCGCGAAGTTTGGTCGAGCTGAAATTTTTGTGTATTTTTGGCGACAATGGAAATTCTATGGAAAATTTCGCATTGTGCTAACTTCACACCGAGTCATCAGATCATCACAAAATTTACAAGACTCATCAATGGGCATAAAAAATAAGTTTCTGCCGTTTTTAAATAATGTCTGGGCAACCTTGTAGCTACCATAAGTACGTAAACACAAATCTTTCACACCGCTGTTAGAATAAAATGCAAATGATTGATGAATTTGATATTATATTTATACATTCAAATCTAAACTTGTAAAATTCCCAATCGCACCAAAAACGCACCGAATTTTTTATATTTTTAGCACCTGGAACTTGTGTTTACGGTATCTCGCGACCGGATAAAATTCATAGGATATACTGGTCTTGAGTACAGGTCTGACAAAAGTTTAATGAATATGATAAGAACCATGTGGCGGCTGTGTCACTATGAAAAAACGCTCGGTGAAATTCAAAATTTACACACATTTAACCTGAGTGTAGACCAAGTAGGTCATAGATAGCATAGAAGTGGCAGGGATGCCATTTTTATTCTCCAAATGATTTCAAAAATTGTATTTTACGTTAATTACCTTATTGCCTACCATTTTAATACTTAGACTATGTTTTGTGAAAAACATAATTGCATAAAACGTCAGTTTATTAAAGTGTTTTTATCTAAATTCCTGTATATTGCCTAGTAGGAATGAACAGATAATCTTAATAAAAAAAGGATGATTGGAGAGGTGCTTTTCGTCTTTTTCTTAACGTTTAACTTGTCGAAATTAAATATCGCCGTCCATTTTTCGAAATAAGTCCCATAACATCGTAATTAATACCGCAAATAACACAGTCTCTATGCTATAAGTAGTGTGTATGCTTTGGTATAGGCTTACACTACTGCATTACTCAACTCTTGCTGTAACCACAAAAACCTAAGAGGCGAAAACTTAAGTGTCTGCTGTTTTTATTTATTTTTTATTTTTCTGGGAGGGGCCAACCTAGGGTCTGGGGGGGTCCCGGCCCCCCCTGGCCCCCCCTACGGCGCGCCTATGACATACAGCAGCCAGATAATTGGAATTCGATAAAAGAAAAACTCAAACGGAGATTTAAACCCGATATGGAGCCATCGGACATCTACAAATGGATTAGCAGCTTGAAAGCCAACACAGTGAGTGAGCTTGCAGTAGAAGTAGAAAAAATTAAATGTAAATCCGATGAATTAATTATATATTATTCGAATAATTTGCATATAGATCTAAGTAATGTTGATTCTTTGCTTATAAATACGATTAAAGAAATGACCCAAGGTGTTCTCTTGGATAAGATATATGAAATTTGTGAATTAGAAGAAGTGTTGAAAATTATGGGTAGTAGAAGATTCGAAAACAGTTGCATTAGACAAGAATACAGACAACAAAAAGTAAATAGTTTTTCAAAAGCAAATAGATTTTCACGAAATAAACACCACCAGCATAAAGACTTTGAAGAACAAGACAGATTTTACAAACAAAACGGATATAATTACAGACAGTACAAACACCAAACAGACCGGAATTGGGAACGAAACAGACGTGACGACCAAAACAGACACCAACAAGGTCAATATTCAGAACCGAATAAACCAAATCAACATCAAACTAATCGTTTTAAAAATTCGGGAAATATTGGTTTCAGTCATCAAACTAATCGTTCTAAAAATTCGGGAAATATTGGTTTCAGTCATCAAACTAGGTATTCACTTAAAAATCCCAACCAGCACAAAAGAAATTTTTGGGAAAATTCTGGGCAATATAGGCAACAGGGTGTAGAGCCTATGGAAGTAGATAATGTGCAGAAGCATATGGGGTACGAAAGTAAAAGAAATTCGTATCGAAATTTCAATAATGATCAGTTCCAAAGGAACGATAGACAAAATGATCACGTAGAGTCAAATCATGTTAGTGGTAGTCCAGTGCAGTCAGAACAGGCAACGTTTTTTCTAAACTAGCCTCGGACGACCTGCCACTAATTAATTTCACTATTAGCTCCATAAAATACACAGCATTAATAGATACGGGATCCTCGTTTAGCATCATTGACGAGAATCTGAGAAAGTTTGAAAAAATCAAAATCAAACCTCTACATTTCTCTACAATAACAGGAAAAGATTGTGTAAATTATGAAGTACATACACCTACCCCATTAGAATTTAAACTTCCAGCTGAAGTGAAAATAAGGTGGAAAGTTAGGAACCTGGCAAACAGGATATATAATTTTATCATTGGTGTTGATTTGTTGGACAAACTAAGCACTGTGATTGATCTTGAAAACCAAACAATATCTCTTAACGGTCAATTAATAAATTTTTTGAATAATCCATACATCATTAATCAAATATATACGTTAGAACAAATCGAAAATGATTACATGGACCACCTCAAATTAGATCATTTGAACAGCGAAGAATATCGGGAAGTAATAAAAATAATTAACAGATTTGAAGCTATATTCTTCAAAGAAGGAGATCAACTCACAAGTACACCCAGTATAGAACACGAAATCCCAACCACCACAGATCGGCAAGTAAACTCTAAGTTATATAGGTATCCTCCTAAACACGAAGAAGAAGTGCGTAGGCAAGTTAGTGATATGGAAAAACAGGGAATAATAAGGCAGAGCAATTCGAAGTACTCAAGCCCGCTGATAATTATTCCAAAGAAAATTGATAATTCGGGGAAAAGAAAATTCAGATTAGTCATCGACTATCGTAAGCTAAACGAAGTCACAATCGATGACAAATTTCCCTTACCTAACATAGATTCAATATTAGGTAAACTAGGAAATTCACAATATTTCACAACCCTAGATCTGGCGAAAGGCTATCATCAGATCTTAGTGAAAGAAGAAGGTAGGAAAAAAACTGCTTTCGTAACGCCACATGGTCTTTGCGAATTTGTACGTATGCCGTTTGGGCTCAAAAACGCCCCGGCAACGTTCCAACGTCTCATGAATGAGATTTTACGGGATTTTATAAACAAAACTTGCGTTGTCTACCTTGACGACATTTTGATTTTTAGCACTTCCTTAAAGGAACATGTTAAGGCTATTACAGATATCTTCAAAGTTTTAGAGAGTCACAAACTAAAAGTGCAAATAAACAAATGCAATTTCATAAAGAAAGAAACTGGTTTTCTTGGGCATGTAGTCACAAATGAAGGATTGAAACCAAACCTGGAAAAAATTAGTGTTATTCAGTCCCTGGTAATACCAAAAACGGAAAAACAAATAAAAAGTTTTCTTGGACTTACTGGTTATTACCGGAAATTCATTAAAGATTACGCACAGGTGGCCCAACCAATCACAAAGTATTTGCAGAAAGGAGCTAAGCTCAACATCAAAGACCCAAATTACATTGAAGCGTTTGAAAAACTAAAAAACTTAGTTATCTCGCCACCAATTTTAAAATTTCCAGATTATAAAAAACAGTTTCACTTAACCACGGATGCGTCGAATTAGGCGATAGGCGCCGTGTTGTCGCAAGATGGTCACCCGGTATGTTTTGCATCCAGGACATTGAGAAAACATGAAAGAAACTTTTCGGCTATAGACAAAGAGTTCTTGGCCATCATGTGGTCGATCCACTATTTCCGACCATACCTCTACGGAAGCAAATTTAAGATATATACGGATCACCAGCCAATTAAATACTTGAACGCCAAATATCAAGGTAAAGATCTCTCACCTCGACATCAACGGTGGCTTACCAAACTAGGCGAATATCAGTATGAAATAGAGTATCTCAAGGCAAAAGAGAACCGTGTAGCAGATTTTTTAATTAGAATCAAGCAAACGGGAGAAGACAAAACGGTATCAGATGAATTGGAAAAAGAGACTCAAGCATATTCAGATTTAGGAATTTGACTCAACGTCGAAGAGGATATAAATTCTACCATGGCGACTAAGCATTCAGCAGAGGAAGAACTTTTGGATTATATCCCAATAAAGTCAGAAATTGTAAACAAATATAAAACACAGTTAATCTTAACAAATAATAAGACACAAGAAATAGAGATAATGCATCGAAAAAGAATAATATATATATATCCGCATACGACTTTAGGAATTTACGTGATATCTTAAGAAGGTATATCAAGAAGGGCATAACTGGAATATACACAGAGCTATCTGATAGTCAATATAATGTAGTACAGGAACATATTAGACAAATGTTTTCAAACGACAGGCAAATTAAATTTGCAAGATGCTCATTCAGAGCACAAGATATTCACACAGAAGTCGAGGCAATAAAACAGATATCGCTTTATCCTGTCAGAGAAAGTTTTCACATGCTTAAAAACAAAATCTACTATCCAAAATTACAAGAGTTGATACAACTAGTCATAAATCAGTGCGATGTGTGTCAGGAAGTTAAATACGAGCGACGGCCTATCAAACCGAAATTTCAGCTAACGGAAACAGCTACAGATGTAAATCAAATAATCCATATCGACAAGTATTTTATAATGAAATATTGTTTCCTCACTTGTATTGATACGTTTTCGAAATTTGGCACAGCATATTATTTACCTGACAGAAACCATCTCACAATAATAGAAACTCTTGAAGAACATTTTACGAAATTTGGAAAACCAAACAAAATAGTTTCAGGTAATGAGTTTAATGCGATTCGAATCAAAGAATATTTTCAAAATGAAGGTATTATTCATCACATGACAAAGCCTCATAGCCACACTGGCATTGCTGACATAGAAAAATTACATAGCACAATAGCTGAAAAATTTAGGATTCTTACTTTTGGAAAGGCGAAATTCGCACCGAAACGAATACTACAACAGGCATTACGAAATTATAATCAGAGGTACCATTCATCTATTAAGTGCACACCATGCGAAGTGCAGAATCGAAAAGTAGATCTGGAACAAATAAAAAAAAATTTGATCGACACTAAAAACAAAATGCTAGCAAAACAAAATGTAAAACGAGAGGAATATTTGGAAACACATACAACAGGCTTTATAAAAAATTACAAAGCGACGAGACTCAAACAATTACGTAAATATCGAAAATCAAAGCTAGAAAATATTCATCCAGTCAATATTAAGAGGGTACGTAAGTCTGTGGATTGTAACGGAAACTCAATGGACCCTATTACGAAAGAAGAAAGAAAAGTGATTGACAAGGCTACAAACTCAATGGAACCTATTACGGAAGAAGAAAGAAAAGTGATTAACAAGGCTACAAATGGGGAAACACAGGAAGAAGTTCTAATATCAAAATTTAATTTAACTCTAACACGTCAAGATATAAATAGTCTGGTGGGCTCATCATGGTTAAATGACAATATTATAAACTTTTACTTAAACCTTTTAGTAGAACGCAATCAACATCTATTCAATTCATAAATTCCCAAGGTTTTTACTATGAATACTTTCTTTGTTCCAACTTTATTACGTTTAGGCTATAAAACAGTGAAAGATTGGACGAAAAATGCAGATATTTTTGCATATGCTCTTATATTAATTCCTGTTCATGTCAACGGTACGCATTGGTGCCTAGCGGTAATTGATTTCCGGAACAAAACTATAAAATATTACGACTCTTTAGGAAATAATAATCCACAACTTCTTAATACATTAGAGAGAAGAGTCCCTAGATAAAAAGAAGAGTCCCTAGAAAAGAAGAGTCCCTAGATAAAAAGAGAATACCGTTTGTTACAGAAGCATTCATTAAAGAAAGTGCTAATAATTGTCCAAGGCAAAGTAATGGGAGCGATTGTGGAGTTTTGTGCTGTATGATAGCTGAATGCCTCACAAGAAATTGTAACCCAACATTTACACAAGTAGATATACCATATTTCAGGGAAAGAATGATCTTAGAAATAGTTCAGGGAAAACTAAAAATATAAACAAACTTGTGTTCATACTAACAGTTAGTTTCATTTAAATATTACATTACTTTAGATTAAAATTTGTACCTTTTTGACACAATAATCATATTGATGACAACAACACAAGGATCTACTAAAAACGGAATTAAGACATTCGATAAATAAAGTACAGACTCTAATAAAAAAAAAACTCTAGCGCACCTGAACCGCTAGAAAACTAATTTTCGAAGAAATTGTCTTTGAGTGACAAAAAAATGTGGAAAGACGTAATACACTTTTTTGTAGAATCATAGCAACCATTCCTTGTTCAAAGCAACAGAACTCAACTATAACACAAATGATGAAAATGTTCAGTGCTGGCAACATTTTCCCAACGAAGCAGCAATAAGTTAACCTTCACAAGCTCATACTTAAATCAACTTATCCTTTGAATTTCGTTCTCATCGGAGAATTTCGTCGAAAGCTTTAGCGATTAACGTTGTTTGAAGCTGCCATCCAAAAAATGTTCAAAACTCGGAAAATTTAAAAATTGGTTTCTTAGCTTTATTGCAAATGTTTTGCATATGAGTAGGTAATTTGAAGCATCTGTTGATGCGATAGTTACGAAAATGGCTAAAACTCGTTACCCTGTGTCAGCAGCAAAGCAAAATATCTACCAAATCTGCTTCACGTTAAACTAAACCCAACCAATAAATTTCGTTTCGATTGAATCACTGCGCTAGAAGTTATACGGGTGAAAAAATTTTTAGGGTTACCACACTCAAAACTTTTCAAATTTTTAAAGCGTTAATATTTGTTGCTAATTTTTATTGAAGGATCGTTCCCATTTGCAAATCTAATGACATAATCGCCCAGTAAAGTAATTCCAAAAAATTACAAAGATGGTCATAGCTGGCAGCCCTTTTACGATTTTTGTACGAAATTCCTATGACATTTGGCTCACATTAAAATGTATTTACTGCATAAACTTCATTTTGATATCATGACTGCACCGGAAGTTATAGGGAAAAAAGCTTTATTTTGCTGAGCAAATTTGCAAGATTTAGGAGACAAAAATCACCATAGCTGGCAACCCTAATCTAATTTTTCAGCCAAAATTTCACCAAATGTTATCTTAAGTAAGATCCAAATATTGTGTGAATTTTGTTTAAATCTGATGGCTGAATCGGAAGTTATAGGCCAAAAAGCTGTTTTTTTTCTCAGTGATTTTTCAAGATGGCACCACTGCCACAGGGTTGCCCGCATTTCAAAATCACTTCTATCAGACCTGGTCCTAGTTGATACTAACATGTCCTGTGAATTTCATAACGATCGGATAATCCGGTCGTCAGTTCTCGTGAACAGAACTTTCGAGTGCTGAAAATAGAGGTAATTTAGTGATGGGTTGCCGTTCTTGTGCAAATCGGAATTTTAAAAATTTCAAATTGGCATGATGCACAAACGTTAAAATTTATCAATGATTTGAATTTTTTGTCCAAAATCAAAAATCTTTTAGGAGGTTCAATGATTTGAAGGATTTTTTTTCAAGAGCCTGTCGCAGCTACAGGGTTACCCGCACGACCTTGGAAATCCATGTGTATTAAACTTTAGTCAACATCAATACGCTCTGCAAATTTCACGATGATCTAATGTTTTTGTCAGAAGTAATGACAAATCAAAATTTGAAAAAAAATCCTTGCCTACTTTTAGGCACGCTGCACCCACATACGGCACAAAATTTCCAATTCTTAACCATCGGCAAGCTTAGAACATAATAAGTTTTCATTCCCAATACTTTTTTTGAACAAAAATTTTCGCTGCTTGGAAATATAGGAGTACCTGAAAATTCACTAAAACGCTCGCCGCCGCCGAAAGGTTTAGGATATCTGGATTTGAGAAAGTCGTGGACCTACCTACTAAATACATCTACGTTCTCCGAAAGTTTCATATCAATCGGATTGGCCACTCCAGAGATTATCTCCCTTAATCATTTTGATGATATATATATATATATATATATATATATATATATATATATATATATATATATATATATATATATATATATATATATATATATATATATATATATATATATATATATATATATAAAGAAATATGAATTTTCGGCGAAACGAGTTTAATACTACTTTTCTTCGAAAATTAGTAAAAATGAACGACAGAACTAAGAGAGGCTTGATTGACATAGTAGGCACTCACACAATACGCAATCGAGTATTTTTTATATACATTGAAAATGTGAATGAAATGCATTATTTTAGTATGAATTGATGAGCGAACCATAATGTAAAATATATTAATTAGCTTAAAACGTACTTTAAAATTAAAAAAAAAAAAAAAAAAAAAATTCAATTTTGCAAATATGTGACCGAATGTTAACAACAAATGACGATGTAATACAGAATTACTTATGAAAAAAGCAAAAGTTTATAGATTGTTAATATTTGAAAACCTAAATTTGTAAGATACAAATGGCTGTGATGGCTGTATTATTTTATATTCCGTAGCCATATTGACGAAATAAAAGATCAGAATGCTGATTGATAATTTTGATAAAGTTCTCATATTAGAGAGAACAATTGTAATTAGCTTCACTGATTTTTTTTAAAACAAAAATGGACAACAAAGAAATTGATTTTAAGAAAGAAATTATATTTATGTTTAAACATATGTTTTAAATGAACTTAATTTAAACAAACATTGTATATTTTAAAAAAAAGCAAAGAATTGTAAAATTTGATGTAGAAAATAGAATTCAGGAGAATTCTAATTGTGTGGGGGGAGAAGTTATGTATATACACCTACACAATTGTATTGCATTAGAAATGCAACAAGCTAGTTATGTATATGACACCTACATATTTGTATTGTATTAGAAATGCAACAAGCTACAATTCACTGTTATAAACACTCAAAACTGAATTATGTTTTAAATAAACTTAATTAAACAGTAGGCTAAGAAAATTGACATTTTGAATGTACGTAGACGATTAGGCTAGTCTACTTGGAATTTTCGAAGAAATAAAAACGAAAAGAGTCGAAACTCGAGTTTTATTTAAATACGTATACATATCTTTCATTTACAAAAAGATATAACTTGCTTTCCCGAGCAAGTAAACAACTTGGTTTCATCAAGCGACGAGCCAAAGAGTTTAAGAATCTCTAGGTTACTAAATCGTTATATATATCACTTGTTACCCCTTGCGTTGAGAAGATTAATGTTATCTGCCTGCTTCAGCTTCGATGTCACCAGAGACGTGGTTAATGTCGTCTACTTGAAAAAAAGTTTGTGCTCAATCAGCCCTTGAGATTTGTTACCGTTTATCCAATTCCAACCGAGAAAACAGTCACAATTCTTCGTCCACGACTAGGACAAAAGAATGGAAGCCCCGGGAGGCCGTCACTCAGAGGCGAAAGGGGTGGGTCGATCTTTATTTAACATCTTTTCGATATAATTGCTTTATGTTTGGGCGCCACTCGCTTCAAAATGAACAAAAAGAAAACGCTACCGTCCAACTGTTGCTCTGAAGCGAGAAGGAAGCAACTTTACCGGAGTGTGCCCACCGGGATCCGGTCTATCGCACTATGGACTACTTTACTGTCACTCGTTCGAACCGCATCTAAGCTAATCACGGACGGAAATCACAGTTTTGACTTTATGACTCAACCAATGTTATTATTTCTCGCTTATCACTATTGTTACACAATTATTCGCGTTTAATCGTGATACCATAAATATGGTACAATTGCTCAATGTAATTATGTTGAAATTTGCATCAAAGTAAAACTCATATAATGACAAACAACCAAAGTTAACTAACTAATGTCTACCGCACCTGAGAGAAATCCCGCGCTGGGGCCCTTTTTGACCTCGCGCGCTGTCTTCTTGATAAACTCGCCGACGTATGCAACAGTATAGCCTCCTTCGGACGATATCGTAAGTCTTCCACTTGTCGTTTCACCGAAATAACAAAGTACGGAGGATTCGTCTAACCGCCACCCAGATGTCCTCCACTCGATCCGTTCCCAGTTCACTTGCTCTGCGCTCGCCAATTTCGTTCTTCCCATCCAATAGATC
>CANBKX010000223.1:5000-41915 GCA_947369275.1 Nemotelus nigrinus
TCTTCTACTGTTCTTCGAACATTAGTGTTTCTAGCGGTTCAGGTGCGCTAGAGTTTTTTTACTTTTAACTTAGTTTTTTCGTTTCACTTTAACCTTCTTTGATAGTATACTTTCACTTTTCACTTTTTCGTTTATACACATTCGATTTATACCTTTTTGTGGATTTTTTAAACAAACTTAACTGAAATGAACTGAACTAACTGACTGAAACACACTTATATAGGGTTTGAACTGCTGAGGTTGCAGAAATTGCTAAATACGATACCTTTTTGTGGATTTTTTAAACAAACTAAACTGAAATGAACTGAACCAACTGACTGAAACACACTTATATAGGGTTTGAACTGCTGAAGTTACAGAAATCGTATTTAGCAATTTCTGCAACCTCAGCAGTTCAAACCCTATATAAGTGTGTTTCAGTCAGTTAGTTCAGTTCATTTCAGTTAAGTTTGTTTAAAAAATCCACAAAAAGGTATAAATCGAATGTGTATAAACGAAAAAGTGAAAAGTGAAAGTATACTATCAAAGAAGGTTAAAGTGAAACGAAAAAACTAAGTTAAAAGTAAAAAAAACTCAAAAGACATAATGTTAAGAGTAAATTGCGTAAAAAAGGATAGAATCCTGATTAGAGACGATGAGAATCAAATCGTTTTCTTTAGATCCCATTACAAAACTAATGGGATATCCTTTTTATACACAAAACTTTAATAAGGTATAAATAAAAGTGCGAAAAATGATTAGACCAGTATTTAAATTAGAAAAAACGACCACGATAAGTGAACTGACGCAGTCGGTAAAAATTTTCAAAAATAAAGTGAAAACAGTGTAATAATAACACAAAAAACACTAAAAAATCCTTAGCATTGGGTTCGAGCAGAATTTTAAGAGAATTCGCTCGCTGGACTGTACATTTCACATGTACTGATTCAGCCTAACAAATATAATAACTAATCTCAGTTAGTAAAAACTTACAGTGCATTTAAAACCACTAAAAAACCCTTAGCATTGGGTTCGAGCTGAATTTTCCGAGAATTCGCTCACTGAACTGTACTTAGTACTGATTCATTCAGTCTTCATTCCGAAACCTGGTAGTTTGAATCATCATTACGTGAAGGACTTTAGGCCAATCAGCTTAACATCGTTTCTGCTCAAAACACTAGAGAGGCTTGTTGATCTGCACATCAAAAGCTCGATTGATGTCGCGAGACTCTGTGTTGATCAACACGCGTATCTAGCGGGCAGATCAGTAGATACAACATTACACAAAGTTGTTGGTACAATAGAAAATTCCTTACGGCAGAAGGAATTCACGTTGGCAGCCTTCTTAGACATTGAGGGGCCTTCAATAATGTCACTGTCACGAGTATCATCGATGCCTTGGTTCGATATGGAGTGGATACAACTCTGGCAACCTGGGCATCGGACTTGCTCAAGAGCAGGCGGATTAAGGCTACCTTTTTGGAGGCCAAAGCGGAAAGATTAGTCGGAACCGGAACACCAGAAGGAGGGATTATATCTCCCTTTTTCTGGATCCTGACAGTCAACGAAATACTGGAGAATTTACGGGCCAGTGGCTTTGAGGTGGTGGCGTATGCCAATGACATTGTGGTACTTGTGAGAGGTGCGTTCCCACAAACTTTGTCGGACCTTATGCAATCGGCGCTGGACCATGTCCAGACCTGGGCCAGAAAAGTCGGTCTTAGGGCAAAGCCGACAAAAACCGAACTTGTACTCTTCACAAGGATACACAGGGTACCGGCTATTGCCACGCCTAACCTCAACGGTATAACATTGGAACTTGCTGATAGTGTTAAATATTTGGGCCTTATACTAGACAGGAAACTGAACTGAGAGGCTAAGGTGAAGCACAGAATTGGTAAAGCTCGCGCAGCACTTTTTGCGTGCCGGTCCGCCTACTCCAATACCTGGGATCTTAAACCTAGGGCGACCTATTTCATATTCACATGTGTGGTGAGGCCGATTTTGGTGTATGGAGCGATCGTGTGGTGGAATGCAGCGGAGAGAAAACTAATATCAAGGAGTTAAAAAGACTGCAAAGATTAGTTTGCATATGTATTACGGGCGCTTTAAGAACCGCCGCAACGGCTGGGTTGGAAATGATTTTGGGACTCATGCCCCTAGATCGATTCATCTTTAGAAGCGCAAGCCTAGGGGCGATACGCGCTAAAAGTTCCGGCATGTGGAACGTGTTGTGTACGATTACTGATTGAATTGTCACACTGACAAATGTCAAAATCGCTCCTACCTATCGACAACCGTGACATCTACTCTGAGCGGACAATACGCACACTAGCTAATTAATTTTGATATTTTTGAATTCAAAAAACCAGTCCATACACCGATCGATTCAGCAAAATGTATCATATATATATATAGGGGAATAGAATACTGAATAAAGTACAGTCTGTCTTGGAACGCTAACTTGATCGGCGACCAATCAGGCTGTTTGAGGAAAGAAAATAAGTCGTTTTTGATTTGTTCTTTTATTTAAAGCACGTTCTAGCACTTGCTACGCGGTGACCAAAATCACCACGCAAGTGCAACAAACTGCTTACAGTGGCCAAAGAAGGAATATTATTTCTGTCTTTTGTTTTATAAAAAAAACTCGGTCATATAATAGAAGAATATTTTTTTCTTTTATTTTTTTGAATTTGGAAATTTGAAGTTGAAAGGACCATCAGCACCACCTCATGGCGATCCTGCCTCCTTCAAAAAAAATAAAACTAAACGAAGACGAACAACACCAAATTTACCACGCAACGTCCCCAAGGACATTCACGAAGACGGAATTACCGAAGGAGGGCGGACCACAACCCAGAGTTCATCCGGCCATCATAGAGGCCCGTAAGCTGGAAGCAGCGAAAACAGCGATACCCAAAATCAACACGAAAAAAAATACGAGGCGGCAGACAAGTGAGCATACGAAGACGAATCGCGGCGCTGAAACGCATTGCTACAGATGAGGAAAATCCTCCGCCATGGCAATTACAACAAAAAATGTACGAAAAAATAGAAGAATTAAGATTGCAAATAAAAAAAAACATAACACATTAGATTAAGCATGAATTCAAATAAAACATTTTTCAATGAATATCTCAAAAGAAAATCTTTATAATTTAGAAACTTTCAATGAGACAATAGTAAATGTAAGAAAAGAGCAAATAAAAAGGTGATAAAAATTCTCTCTATTTTGACAAGTTCTACTTTGGTCTATTGAGCGCCACAAACGACACCTATTGTCTGGTAGTGGAATGAAAAATTCCGGGATACAGGAAGAAAAAATATACCTACTAAACACACAATTAAAAAATTACGTTACGCTATATTGTGAGAAATCAAGAAAAAATTTTAAGCTATTGATAGATACAGGAGCTGATATATCAATATGCAAAATAAGTGCAATTGCAGAGGATGAAAAAATAGAAGAAGATAAACGATGCAAATTCTCTGGCATAACAAACCAGGAAATATATTCATTAGGCACCGCTAAACTAGACTTGAACATTGGTAAAAAACACATACATTACCCTTTCCAAATCGTAGAACCTGATTTTCCCATCCTTACAGTCGGAATATTAGGAAGAGACTTCCTTATACAAAAACTGGCAAAAATTAATTACGAAACTGTCACGGTGTCGCGAATTATTCGTATTTGTATTTTCTAAAAAAAAAGGACGATTGAGATTATTACCGCGAGAGACCCGCCGTCTGAATTCATCTAGGCTAGTGACATCTTAGAGTTAGTTAGGGAATATAATATAATAATAATATTTATATAATATAATATAAATATATCAGCCATCATAACCATAGACTAAGTATATACGATTAATAAGCATTTAATTTTGTATTTAGTAAATTGTAATAGTTAGGGTTAGTACCTAGACACGCGATGGCTACCCTATCAATCCAAAAAACCAACTTCGGGTGATATACTTGAAAAATGAGACATGAGCCGTTTTCTAAGCAAGCTTGGAATTCAAAAAAAAAATAAGACGGAGTAAGAAAAATAATTGGAGAGACTGGAAAAAGATTCCTTCGAGAAGAGAAGAGATTTACAGTTATCTGAAGTAGACAAGAAAATATCGATTATTAAGAAGACTTGAAAAAGATTCCTTCGAGAAGAGAAGAGGTTTACAGTTATCTGAAGTAGACAAGAAAATATCGATTATTAAGAAGACTTGAAAAGATTCCTTCGAGAAGAGAAGAGGTTTACAGTTATCTGAAGGAGACAAGAAAATATCGATTATTAAGAAGAGTTGGAAAGATTCCGTCGAGAAGAGAAGAGGTTTGCAGTTATCTGAAGTAGACAAGAAAATATCGATTATTAAGAAGGGACTTGGGAAGATTCCTTCGAGAAGAGAAGAGGTTTACAGTTATCTGAAGTAGACAAGAAAATATCGATTATTAAGAAGAGTTGGAAAGATTCCGTCGAGAAGAGAAGAGGTTTGCAGTTATCCGAAGTAGACAGAGTTACGATCCAAGATTTCGACCTAGAGCGATATAGGAGTACAGCAGAATCCAACGATAAGAGTCGTCTGGCAGAATAAGCAACGGAGTTCTACATATTCATCCAGGGTAGCCGAGCAGACAATAGGATTCGACAGAAGGGGGCCCCAGTACGACGGATTTCGTAAGTTAATGTGCACTTTATATTTCTTTTTTTGTTTTTTTTTTCTATTCAAGAAATCATATAAATCTAAGATAGCTTTTACTAAAATATATTGATGGAGTAATATAGTAATTGTATGTTTTGAAAATGAACGGTTCTTTTTTTAAAATCTGTGAGATTTAATCTGGACGGCGGACGATTTTTTTTGTTACGTTGCGCGATATTTTTTTAGTTAAGTAGTCACCGTCACAACTTCTCGCTTCAATACGACGGTGTTTCGGTAGTTCCGGTAAATCGAAGCGAGTGGCGCCCGAACCATCCCGATTTTTGCGAGCAAAGCCACCCGGAACTATCCTCCTTTTGTCCCAGTTTGGGAGAAAAGGTATTTTGGAACGTATTACACTTGTTTCGGTAATAAATTGGCGCCCAACGTGGGGCAAACGGTCACAATAGTACACGTGAATTTTTTTTTTAGAATTTTGCCCGGTACGCGTGATACCGTAAAGTCAGATGCGTAGAGAAAAATTTATTGAATAAATATATTTCAAATTATACATGAATTAATCCTTTGAATTCATAAAAATGAATCTTGGATAAATGGTAAATCAATTGAATTCTGGTATGTTTCTGTGTGGTAATAAATGGGTAATGAAGTGCATTCGAAGGAGTGAGTTAGGGTGAAATTCACAGTTCCAAATTGTGGGAATAGCAACAGGAGCAGGAAATTGAAGATTTGATTCAATAGCTTGTAGAGAAATTCAATTTAAGGGGTCATCTTTTGAATATTACGTAGTTCATTAGATATACTGTTGAAAGGGGAAAATTTTATAGAAGGTCGTACTGAGAAACGGGATTATCCATATATAGGTTCGGATATTGTAACAAGTGAGTGTAATATTCCAGGCGGAAATTTATTGTATGTGAGTAGAGGAATTTGTCGGTTTAGATAATAAGAGCCTCGGTCAATTTTCCAAGAGACAGCATTGTGTTATTGGAGCTCATCGGTATTAGTGATTGGGTACATCTGGGGGTTTTATGCTGGTTTGCCGTTCGTCGGCAAGTTAACTTCCGTGGGAGCAATGTTATTTTGGAAGCATTGTAGATCAGTCGTGTTTCGACGTATTATCTTATTTTGTTGACATTCAGATTAGAGCGGAATACAATGAAGATTTTGGTAGATCGTTTGTCGAAAGACGAGCTCGTCTACGAGCTCGCTATCAGGGGATTTTCGGCAGATACCGTAGACAGCATGAGAAAGACCCTGAGGGCGACATTAAAAGCAGAGACGGCTCTGGATACTTCATACATTGAGATGGATTATCCATTTGATTATGATACCGATTTCACGGCGCTATCGGCAAAGGCGACGGAGATTGAGGAGTTGGTGGCTAGAGTGCCGGCGGATAAGACAGCATAGAGTTTGGTTTTCGACGGTTGGCGAATTTGCAGGCGGAATCAAAAGAACAGAAGGAAGGGGCTAAGTGTTTGCGCAATAGGCACATTTTAGCGATGGGTCTTCTAGTGGAAAAGGTCGAGGAGTCAAGTGATGACGAGGTAAACCCACCGGTCTTGTGTCAAGACACAGTCACGCCACAATCTCCCAAGATCACAGGTCTGGCAGAAGTTGCCAAATGGGGGATTAAATTTTGCGGTGATTCAACAGGTTCAGTCAATGCATTCTTGGAACGCGTGGAAGAGCTGCGACTGGCACGAGACCTTTCCAAATCACAACTTTTTAGGGCATCTGTAGACCTCTTTGACTCTCGGGCGCTGATTTGATTTCGTAGTCTGGTTAGTTGCTGGGACGAGTTGGTGGAGGAGTTAAAGGCGGAATTCTTGCCATCCGATTATGAGGACCGGCTATGGGAAGAGATTCGGAGACGGACTCAGGGCGAAAATGAGTCGATAGGGGTCTACGTGGCCATAATGGAACGCCTTTTCAGTCGTTTAAAATCAGGTTGCTCGGAGGAGGAGAAGCTACGACTGTTATGGAGAACATAGCACCTTTCTACCAAAAGCAATTGTGCTTGACGCTGTTGACTTCTATTTCGGAGTAAGTCAAAATGGGTCGGACTCTGGATGCCACAAGGGCATCAGTGATGGCGTTCGTGCCTCCCAACTCACGGTCTAGGCGTTGTCTGGAACCAGACCTAGCCTATGTTGGCTCAGGAAGCGCGGAGCGAGTTTCAGTAGGGGCAACGTCGAATAGGGTTCAATGCTGGAATTGTAAGAAGGAGGGACATATGTCAAGGGATTGTCCGGAGCCTCGTCGTTGTTTTGGATGTGGCCGTCGGGGTGTGATGCGGTCCGGTTGTCCAAATTGCCAAACTCGAGGCCATGGACAAGGATCAGGACCCCGACCAAATATCAATTCTTCGGGAAACGAACGTCGTGCCCACTAGGCGGTCGGGTAGGCACTATGACAAGGCCGCACCAGGGAAGTAGTCAACCGATGGTGGAGTATGCACTAGTGAAAGGGAAACGGGACAGCCGCCCACACTTGAGAGTGGATATAGAAGGCGTCAAAATGGAAGGGTTATTGGACTCGGGGGCAAGTCGCACAATTTTAGGAGAAAAGGGATGGTTTCACCTGGCCAGGAAGGGATTAAGGATGAACCGGGAGAAGATCGAAGAAGTGCGACTCGCGAATGGCGACACCTGTTCGGTAGCAGGGAAGATTCAATTAAAGTTCACATTAAACGGCAGAGTACATCGTCTGGACACGTTGGTCATACCGTCCATCCCTCAGGAAGTGATCCTTGGGGTTGACTTTTGGCAGCGTTTTGGAGTCGTCCTCGACATGCAGGGGCAGCAATGGACTTCAATTGCATCGGCTGAATTAGTACCGGGGAAAGCGCTGCGGAGTCAGTCCCACTTGTCAGAGCAGGAGTCGGGCATCTTGCAGGAATTGCTGGAGGAGCAGTTCAAGTTAATGGGGGACGGTTTGGGTTGCGCTAAGTTCGTCGAACATACCATTAAAACAACCGCTAGCCCTATAAAGCAGAGGTACTACCCTGTCTCCCCTGCTGTGCAGAAGCAGATCAACATTGAGTTGGACGAGATGTTGAGGATGGGAGTGGTTGAGCCATCGTCAAGCCCGTGGTCGTCACCGATTTTACTAGTGCGCAAGAAAGACGGATCATACCGGTTTTGCGTGGACTTTAGGAAAGTCAACGCGGTTTCAGAGAAAGACGCTTATCCCCTGCCCTACATTTCTACGACATTGGATAAATTGCGCAATGCGAAATACCTCTCGACATTAGATGTTAAGTCGGCATACTGGCAGGTGCCAATGTCGGAGGATTCTCCGCAATATACCGCTTTCACCGTGCCAGGGAGGGGTTTGTTCCAATTTCTAAGAATGCCGTTCGGTTTGCACAATTCGGGCGCAACGTGGCAACGTTTAATTGACGCAGTGCTGGGTCCCGCACTAGAGCCATTTGTGTTTACTTACCTTGACGACATCATCGTGGTAACACAAACTTTTGAGCATCATATGGAGATTCTGCGTGAAGTTTTCTGTCGTCTGAGGGAGGCGGGTTTGCGGGTGTCTAAGGAAAAAATGCTATTTCTGCCGGGCGAGGCTTCGTTATCTGGGGTATATGGTGGACGAAGAGGGCCTACACGTGGATCCAGAGAAGGTACAGGCAGTGAGTAATTTTCCTCGTCCAACTTCAGTGAAGCAGGTCAGACAGTTCCTGGGAATGGTGTCCTGGTACCGGAAGTTTATCCCGGAACATGCGACATTGGTGGCACCTCTTAACGATCTTTTAAAGAAGAGCAGGAAGTTTATCTGGACGGAGGAAAGTGAACGAGCGTTTGCTGACTGCCGATATAAGTTGACTACTGCACCCATTCTGGCATGTCCCGATTTCGATCTCCCTTTCAAAGTTCAGACTAATGCCTCTGACGTGGGAATCGGGGCGGTCTTAGGCCAGGCACATGCAACGGGAGAGAAGGTAGTGTGCTATCTCAGCCGATCACTATCAAAACTCGAGAGACAATATTCGACCACAGAGAAAGAGTGTTTAGGTGTATTGTGGGCTATCGAGAAACTCCGTCCGTACATCGAAGGTAATCGTTTCGTAGTGATTACCGACCATCATTCCTTGGTTTGGTTGAATAAGTTGAAAGACCCAACCGTGGGCCGTGCGACTTCAACAATACGATTTTGAAGTTGTTCATCGAAAAGGAAAGGACCACTTGGTGCCAGATGCACTGTCCCGGGCAATAGCCAACGTCAACAGCGTATCGACCTCTTCAGAGACGGACGGGTGGTATGGGAACATGCTAAGGAAAGTACGGGAGAACCCTCAAAAGTACCCGAATTGGAAGATAGTAGGAGGCATCCTGTGGAAGCACGTTAAAGGTCGGTATCCAGAGCTTCGGGGAACGAACGAGTGGAAACAGGTTGTTTCTACAAAGGAGCGTTCCAAGATCATGTTCCAGTATCACGCCGATCCAACAGCAGGTCATATGGGGGCCCAAAAGACCGTCGATAGACTGGCACGGTAATTCTACTGGCCGAAGATGGCAGTAGATACAAGAAATTATGTCCGGAGGTGCAAGGTCTGCCAAGCTGTTAAGGTAGAGCGGAAGTCCCCCATGGGACACATGGTATCAAGGTGTGAAGAAGCGATTTCCCCATGGGAAATGATCTGCATAGACTTAGTAGGACCTTTACCACGGTCTCTACATGGGCATGCGTACATCCTTACAGTAGTAGACTATGCTACCAAGATGCCACTACTATTCCCTTTGAGGAAAGCAACAGGCGCGGCAGTGGTTCGTTTGCTCGAGGAACACGTCATCTTTTTATTTGGAGTTCCGCGAGTCATTGTATGTGACAATGGAGGATAATTTCGATCTAAAGAACTCGCGCGGGCAGCTGAGACTCTTGGCATTACAATAAGGTTCACTGCACTGTATCACCCACAAGCAAATCCAGCGGAACGCGTCAATCAAAACATCAAGCGCCTACTCAGGTCATACGTATCGGAGAATCACAGGGAATGGGATAGGGTGCTGCCGAAGATCGGTTGTGCTCTACGAACATGCACTCACGAAAACATGAAGACAACCCCCTATATCCTGAATTTTGAAAGGGAAATGACCATTCAACCGAGGATTCCTAAAGGTCCGAATGCGTGCGAGAACGGAAGCAGTGTAGAAGACGGAACCAAGAAGGGGGAGCTACTACAAAAGGTCCGGGAAGAGGTTCTTGAACGATTGAAGATGGCGGCGCGTAAATCAAAGACGCGCTATGACTTGAGACATCGGGATGAACAATTTCTACCGAGGGATCTGGTATGGCGTCGAAATTATGTACTCTCAGACGCGGCAAAGTACTTCTCCGCCAAACTGGCTCCCGAGTATGTGGGACCGTTCTACGTGAAAAGAAAGGTGTCTAGCTGGACTTATGAGCTGGAAGATTCTGACGGAAAAGCCACGGGGGTGTGGCACGCCAAGGACCTAAAAAGCCACGTGGCATGAAGTACGGTAACCAATATATGAATTTAACAGTGGTGCAACAGAAACGGGCTAACTACAGAGGGGTCATTTAGTTGTATAGGTTAGCATTAATGGTAGCCATAACTCGAATAACAGATAACAAGAGCAGATTAGTCTTGATGATTTATAATATACATAAACGTTACCGTAGATTGGTGCTGGATTATTATAATTTGAAATGGGTGAGACAGGGTATTTACAGAAGGATTAGAGTTAGTCAGGTTAGATCGAATAAATTTAGAGATAAATGAGTGGGCTAATTTTATCGGATAGTCTGTATATAATTTTGAACATAGATAAAAGAAATACCATGATATTGTGATTGGCTCCGTGGTGATCCACATAATTTTTTTTATCTTGTTCCTTTAGTTTTCTTTTCTTTCGTTCTGTTTTTTTTTGTTCGGACTCGGGTACCTTTCAGTAGCTATAAGGTTCGGAGGTTGACCTAAAATCGTGTTTGATACGAATTAGAATTTAATATAATAGAATTTAATATAATAGAGTTTAATGATCCCAACATCAGACCATATCAGAATTCAAAGTAAAAAAAAAAAAAAAAAAAAAAAAAAAAAAAAAATGTGTTTGTTTTTTTTCTTTTGATTAACCTAACGAGCGATCGTGTTTGCAAATGTGTTTCTGAATCTATTAGCCCGGCACTGGGAAGGGTCGTAGAAGATTATCGAGAATTTCCATGAAATCCTCTGAAGTGAGGGGGGTGTCACGGTGTCGCGAATTATCCGTATTTGCATTTTCTAAAAAAAAAGGACGATGGAGATTATTACCGCGAGAGATCCGCCGTCTGAATTCATCTAGGCTAGTGACATCTTAGAGTTAGTTAGGGAATATAATATAATAATAATATTTATATAATATAATATAAATATATCAGCCATCATAACCATAGACTAAGTATATACGATTAATAAGCATTTAATTTTGTATTTAGTAAATTGTAATAGTTAGGGTTAGTACCTAGACACGCGATGGCTACCCTATCAATCCAAAAAACCAACTTCGGGTGATATACTTGAAAAATGAGGCATGAGCCGTTTTCTAAGCAAGCTTGGAATTCAAAAAAAAAATAAGACGGAGTAAGAAAAATAATTGGAGAGACTGGAAAAAGATTCCTTCGAGAAGAGAAGAGGTTTACAGTTATCTGAAGTAGACAAGAAAATATCGATTATTAAGAAGACTTGAAAAAGATTCCTTCGAGAAGAGAAGAGGTTTACAGTTATTTGAAGTAGACAAGAAAATATCGATTATTAAGAAGACTTGAAAAGATTCCTTCGAGAAGAGAAGAGGTTTACAGTTATCTGAAGGAGACAAGAAAATATCGATTATTAAGAAGAGTTGGAAAGATTCCGTCGAGAAGAGAAGAGGTTTGCAGTTATCTGAAGTAGACAAGAAAATATCGATTATTAAGAAGGGACTTGGGAAGATTCCTTCGAGAAGAGAAGAGGTTTACAGTTATCTGAAGTAGACAAGAAAATATCGATTATTAAGAAGAGTTGGAAAGATTCCGTCGAGAAGAGAAGAGGTTTGCAGTTATCCAAAGTAGACAGAGTTACGATCCAAGATTTCGACCTAGAGCGATATAGGAGTACAGCAGAATCCAACGATAAGAGTCGTCTGGCAGAATAAGCAACGGAATTCTACATATTCATCCAGGGTAGCCGAGCAGACAATAGGATTCGACAGAAGGGGGCCCCAGTACGACGGATTTCGTAAGTTAATGTGCACTTTATATTTCTTTTTTTGTTTTTTTTTTCTATTCAAGAAATCATATAAATCTAAGATAGCTTTTACTAAAATATGTTGATGGAGTAATATAGTAATTGTATGTTTTGAAAATGAACGGTTCTTTTTTTAAAATCTGTGAGATTTAATCTGGACGGCGGACGATTTTTTTTGTTACGTTGCGCGATATTTTTTTAGTTAAGTAGTCACCGTCACAACTTCTCGCTTCAATACGACGGTGTTTCGGTAGTTCCGGTAAATCGAAGCGAGTGGCGCCCGAACCATCCCGATTTTCGCGAGCAAAGCCACCCGGAACTATCCTCCTTTTGTCCCAGTTTGGGAGAAAAGGTATTTTGGAACGTATTACACTTGTTTCGGTAATAAAACATATACGATAACGATTAATGTCGACAATGAAGAGTATACTATACCGATCAGGACAAATTGCGAAATACATAAATTAACGATACCCGCACGGTGCGAATACATTTGCCCAGTCGACTTTACCATCGAAGAAGACAGTGTAGTAACTAACAAAGAAATAAAACCAGGAGTCTACATAGGTAGCACAATAATACCAGCAGAAGGCATTAAACATATAAAGCTACTAAACACAAACGAAGAAGGCATGGTAATTCAAAAATTTAAATAAGAAACAGAACCATTAACTAAATACAAAATAAATAAAAATAGTGTTTCAGTAAATAAAAACAACAAAGGAAAGCAAAGATTTCAAGAATTATTAAAATACATTAAACTAAAACACTTGAACCCAAAAGAGCAAGAATCAATATTAGAAATTATCCAAAATTATCAACATATTTTTCACTTAGAACACGATACTCTTACTGCAAATAACTTTTACAAACAAGATATACAAGTCACGGAGAATGCACCAACATATATCAAGAACTAAAGACTTCCCCGTACACATATTGATAAAATCAATCGACAAGTAAATCAATTGCTAGATGATAACATCATCGAAAACTCTACCAGTCCATATAACTCAGCACTACTTTTAACACCAAAGAAAAGTGAGTCAGGCCCAACAAAATGGAGATTAGTTGTAGATTTTAGAGCACTCAACAAAAAAATTGTTAATGACAAGTTCCCACTCACAACGCTAGAAGATGTTTTAGACAGGCTAGGAAGAGCAAAATACTTTTCCGCCCTGGACATGACAAGTTCCTTTCACCAAATCGAGCTGACAGAGGAATCAAGACCATTAACAGCGTTTTCAACAAACAAAGGGCATTATCAGTTCAAACAATTACCTTTCGGTCTAACAATTTCATCAAACAGCTTCCAACGCATGCTAACAGTAGCCATAAGTGGATTAGACTCAGCAGCATTCTTATATGTCGATTAATTAATCGACTTTGGTTGCAGCCTCGCACATCACAATACCAATTTAATGAAAATATTTGATAGGCTAGAAAAGTACAACCTAAAACTGAACCCTGAGAAATGCAATTTTTTGAGAAGTGATGTAGTGTACTTGGGACATTTAATAACAAAAGACGGAGTCCGAACAGACCCTGCAAAATTCAAAATAATTAAAAACTACCCGATACCTACAAATGCCGACGAAGTACGAAGATTCGTCGCATTTGCTAATTATTATCGACGATTTATACCAGACTTCGCCAAAATAACAAAATTTCTAAACGATTTACTGAAAAAGAATACAAAGTTCATATGGGCAGAAAAATGTCAATCAACATTCGAAGTACTGAAGCGTAAACTGATGAATGCACCAATATTACAATACCCAGATTTCAATAAGCCATTTATTGTCACAACCGATGCATCAGACTATGCATTAGGTGCAGTACTCTCACAAGGCGAAATAGGACATGACTTATCCATTTAATACGCAAGTAAAACCCTAGTAAAACATGAATTAAACAAACCGATAATCGAAAAGGAACTATTGGCAATCCATTGGGCGATAAATTTCTTTAGACCCTATTTATTCGGAAATAAATTTACAGTCGTTACAGACCACAGGCCATTTATATCACTATTTACTTACAGAAACCCATCATCAAAGATGACACGCATAAGACTAGATTTATGCGATTATGATTTCGATATAAAATATCAAAAAGGCAAGATGAACGTCAATGCAGATGCATTGTCACGCATCAAATTAAATTCAGACACGTTAAAAGATATGATACCAAAGCAAACAAATATTACCGAAGAAAAGAAGGTATTACCTCTTACAAGAAACATGCTAAAAAATTTAGAAAACACTGAAAAAGCGCAAACAAGAAGAATAATCAAACCAAACCATAGCCCAATGGACAACGAAATCTATATATGGAACAGCGATTCCCCAGCTGATATAAAAAATTTAAAGAAATTAAAATTCGAAATGGGAAAAATTCGAAAAATTATATTTGAAAATAATCAGATCCTAGTTAGATGCAGCGATAATCTATTGGAATAAGTTTCGACATTGGAGAAACTGACATCACAAGCAACTAGAAAAAATTCAGATCAGTGGGGCCACAGCGGTATTCTTACAGAATGCCGAAAAAGATTTGGGGCCGTTGCAGAAGACACGGACCACATGAGCAAAATAATACATCTTGGCAGGAATTTCCAGGTCAAGATACCCACAAGAACAGACTGGAAGAAAAAGGAAGCTACCACCAATGGGGTGACTGGATTTACACGGACGGGTCAAAGACGGACACAGGAGTTGGCTCGGGCGTGTTTTCTACGAATCTGAGCCTTAACCTGTGGTGTAGACTGTCGGACCATGCTACCGTCTTTCAGTCTGAATTACATGCTATACGCATGGCAGTTGAGTCCGTTAGCGGAATATCAACCAGATTAATGACGATTTGCGTCGACAGCAGAGCAGCCATTCTTGCTCTTGCGTCTTACAGATGTTCTTCAAAAACTGTTAACGCTTGCAGAGTGGCTCTCAATGAAAAGGCGAGGCATATTCCTATCCGGCTTATGTGGGTGCCAGGGCATAGTGGGGTCATGGGCAACGAAAAAGCCGATGAATTGGCGAGGAAAGGTTCAGGAGCTAGCAATAGCCCCTGCATCACTGTACCACGGTCAATCGCTGACGCCACAAGCAAACTTGATGCTGCCGTATGGGCCAAACTGAAGTCTGAATGGGAAAACAGGTTGGACTGCAGGGTGGCTAGGACATTGTGGCCATCACCTGATCTAAGCAAAAGCAGGAAACTGCTCAAGTTTAGCAGAAACTGCGTGAGAGCCACGGTCGGCTTGCTCACAGGGCACTGCCTTACCGCGTCTCATGCGAACAGAATGGGGCTGACATCCAGCAATTTATGCAAGAGTTGCGAGATGGAAGAGGACACCATCGAGCATACTCTCTGTGATTGTCCGGCCCTAAATAATAAACGCCTCAAGATTTTTGGTTGTTACCACTTTCAAGGGCTAGCAGAGGTGGCCAGTACCGTCAAGCTGAGTCAGCTGATCCAGTTTGGCAAAGCGGTCACTTGGCAGCTCTAACAAGCCAGCGGAGGGTGGCAAATGGGCCCAAATTGGTAGCCTAATGCAAGCCGCGTTCCCGGTAGCCCTCTTTACTAACCTAATCTAAGTACTGATTCAGTCTAAAAATAACTAACTAAAGTTATTAAAAACATAAACACTTACAGTGTAACGTTAATACATTAATATAAAAAAAACCTTAGCATTTGGAACGAGCAGAATTTTCCGAGAATTCGCTCGCTGAACTGTACAGAGTACTGATTCAGCGTAACAATTACAATAACTAAAAAGTTATTGAAAAAGAAACGTTAACAACAAACTACAAGCAGAATGATAAAGTGGACAACGAAGACAATACAGAATACATTTTCATTTTATCAAACCTAAAGGAACCCAATCAAAAACTTCAGAGATTGAAATTAAAATTAGAAGAATACAATTTTGATATCAATTACATTCCAGGAAAAGAGAATCAAGTAGCAGATGCTCTATCACGAGTAGAAATTCACCATTTAAACAATAGTGAAGTAATCACACATAAAAACACCGAAAATATCTCAGAGCATGCCACACAACATACTGCTAACGAAAACAATACAGAATAAATTTTCATTTCAGAAAAACCCCTAAACGCCTGTAAAACCCAAATCATTCTTAGAAAACATAAAATTAATTCAGCAAAAGTTATTAGACTATAAAATAATAAAAAAAAGGATAATATTGTCATATCATTCACCTGACGACAAAACTTATGAATATATTTTGAAAAATCATTCACCAGAAAAAGGAAATGTTGGAATAACATACCAGACATTCAAATATACAAAACCTTTCAAGATGTTTATGTCAAATGGAAAAAAGATAATCCCAATGTAAACTACTTAAAATGTAATTATTATTTATTAGATCTAACAATCGAGGAAATACCAGAAAAAATAGCATCAGCACACAAAAAACTAAATCATTTAGGAATAAATAAACTATATGACATTCTACGAAGACAATTCTATTTTCCAAATTTAAAAGAAAAAATAACAAAATACATTAATAACTGTACAATTTGCATATAAGGGAAATAAGAAAGAAACCCAATTAAGGAACCCTTTAAATAAACAGTAACACCCGTAAAACCTAATCACATCTACCACATCGATATTTGGTTTCAAAGCAAAGATAACTTTTACTTAATATATATAGATACATTTAGTAAATACGTTAGCCTTATTAAATTATAAAGTAGGCAATGGAACGGCATTAATACAGCATTAACAAACATTATTGATAGAATGGGAAAACTAATTAAGATAATAACAGACAATGAAAGTGCAATCAACTGTTAGAAAACAATAGACTGGTTCGAAGAAAATATCATTGAATATCATTTTTGCTCACCATCCTATAAAACGGGAAATTCCGATATAGAATCCTTTCACAACACACTAAATGAAAATATACGAATTCATTCACTCAGACAAGAAGAAAAAGAAGACTTAAAATTATACAACCCTATCACAAAAATCCTTAAAATTTATAATACAACCTCACATACAGCAACCAATGAACCTCCAATCAAGGTGCATCACAATCAGGCAGACAAAGAAAAGGTCTTTAAAAATCTAATCGAATACAAAGCCAAACTAATAGAATATCACAATAAAAAACGTAAATCAGTAGAAATAAATCCAGATTATATAAAAATAAAAACTCACAAACTAAAACCCCGAGCTAAAATCAAAACCCGAGAAATGAAACAGAAAAACTATCATAAACAACTACACTTAAGAAAAAAGAAATATCAAAATAATCAATGTACTTCATCTGTTTCCAGAAATGCATCTGGCAATAAAAATACAAATAATTACACTGTGGATACTAGCAACATCAACACAGCAAATGAAAATAATTGATTTGACACATGGAAACGGATTCATAACTATAAAAAGGGAATAAATTAATCTCATAACACATAAAAGATATATTTTCCATAACGTTAGCATTACACATTATGAAACAGCCTATAACATAATCATAAAAAATTTAAACCTAATTAACGAAAACTTTGATCATCCAAACATTCTCAGATTAAGACTTTTAATTAAACACTTAAAACACGAAATCAAAACTCTCAATCCATATTCCACAATCTCAAATCCTAGCCCAGTAACACATAAGTTTGAAAATAAATATCTATTCACAACTAAATTGAACAAAGACCAAATTAACCTAGGAAAATCAAGGGCAGAAAATATAAAACAATTTATAAATTCACTTGATCTTAATCAAAAATACAAAATAGATTTACAGTTATATGAATTATATAACGATTCAAATTTCCACGATACAAATATGACTGAAATGGAAGAAAAAACTATATTACTAATTAATAAAAGAAAAAATGAAATACAAAACGGTTATAGACATTTAAACTCTGAATATTGTCCCCCTAGTATAAATACAGACTGTACAGAACCAATAAACAAAAAAGCAAAAAGAGGAATTTTCAATCTATATGGCTCATTCTTAAAATAGTTTGGCGGAGTAATGGACAACGAAGATAGAGAAAATATAATGAATGCCATTGAAAAATTAGAAAACAATCAACAAAACCTACTGAAAAACGAAAACATTATAGTCGCTCAAAACAACAAGCTTAACGAACAAATTAAACAACTTGTAAATGAAGCATCCACAAACTTTCAAAAAATTTCTACTTATGTAAATGAAATGAACAAAAAATTCGAGCAACTAAATAAACATTTCATAGAAACAGAATATATCAAAAACATAGAATATGATGTAAATTTAATAAATGAAAGCATAGAAAAAATTAAGGAAATAATTTTAATGTCAAAAACTAATTACTTAAGCAGATATATTTTAGAAGACTCAGAAATTGATAGATTTAATATAACGCTTAATCAATTAAGTAATACACAATGTAATATAATATTAAAACCTACCAACATTATAATTGTCATTATATTTTCTCATTATTTAGAGGAAACAAGTACAAAATATTTCATACAACCCAGACTGATAGACACTGAAGAAGAGGGCAGATTACCCTCGAAATATCGATATTTGTCACAAAATTCAATATATCTAGCTTCGAAAGGAAAAATCGGTTTTTTTATTAAAATATTTCTTTGAGCTAGGAAAAAATTGGTACACATTAAATACCATTAACCCATACCAAATCACAAGAATTATGATCTATTCACTAACAGTAATACATATCTCAAATGCAATAATTCATTGTACTACTACGCAGAATATTCAAAAAACCTTATACCTCTAAAAGATGAATGTATCGTGCACTTACAAAACTGATCAGAAATTCAGAATGATAAAGTAAACATTACAAAAATATCACTTGGAATAATTATCGTCACAAACAATAAAAATTTAAATATAAAAGTAAATCATGATTGTAATCCACAAAAGAAAAATGAATTTACACACTTACCAACACATGCATTAATAAAATTTACAAAATGCAAAATAATAATCAATAATGCTATATTTGAAAACTACCAGGAAGAATACACACCCCATATTGTTTTACCTCAAAATATCGAAAATTATAACCCAGAAAAAATTAATCCACCTACCGTAGAAGAACTACTCTGGAAAAACAATGAAGTAAACAAACTTCATGAAATCGAAAGCACAAACATTAGAGAAAACCTGAAACACATATCAATAGGAACACCCCTTTCATTCATATCAATAATCATTTTAATTATCATCATATTTCTAATTTGGAAATATAGAACAAAAACGTTTATTATTCAATTAAAACATTCAAAACCCAAAATTGAATTTATACCTGAAAAAGATAACGTAAAAATTGAGGACAATTTTCATACTACGGATGGAGGAGTTAACACTCAAGTACCGACATCCGGCCTAAATCTCTATCCAATAGTCGAATAAACAAATTCAATACTCATATAAACAAATTCATCTGCAGCCACCATATCAATTCAATACTTTTCTAAACAAATCAATCTTCATATAAACATATATGTTTATCAAATCGAAATTTCTAAAATCAAAGCGAAATTCGCACAGATCAGGTTACAGAAATCGAATGTAGCAATTTCTGCAACCTCAGCATTTCAAACCCTATATAAGTGTGTTTGAGTCAGTTACGCCGCGTCCACATTGGCCATGGGAGATGGCATAGCATTCGACTTGCCATGGAAATGGAAAATGTAGACAGTAAATGGCATACCATATTTGATGTCATGCCATAGATGTCAAGCCATATGGCAAGACATTTGCATGGCCATAAGCATGACCATATTCTGACAGTTGCTCATTTTCAAAATGGCGATGTCGAGGGAAACAGTGTTACAAACCCTAAACGAGTACAAAGAAAAGATTGCTTATGGAAATATATGTTCGCCTCTTCCTCAATTTGCGCCTTTCCTCTCATTTTGCTCCCTCTAACCTTCGCAGTGCTCTATAACACCGGATAGCGGGCATATGTTCACTGCTGAATGATATTTTCAAAATGATATGGCATGACATGCCGTTGCCCAAGCATCAGATGACATGCCATAAACTGACAATCATTGCCATCGCATATGGCAGAGCTCATGGCCAATGTAGATTCTAGGTTAGTTCAGTTCATTTCAGTTTAGTTTGTTTAAAAAATCCACAAATAGGTACAAATCGAATGTGTATAAACGAAAAAGTGAAAAGTGAAAGTATACTATCAAAGAAGGTTAAAGTGAAACGAAAAAACTAAATTAAAAATAAAAAAAACTCAAAAGACATAATGTTTAGAGTAATTTGCGTAAAAAAGGATAAAATCCTGATTAGAGACGATGACAATCTCATCGTTCTCTTAAGATCCCATTACAAAATTAATGGGATTTCCTTTTTATACACAAAACTTTAATAAGGTATAAATAAAAGTATGAAAAATGAATAAACCAGTGTTTAATTCAGAAAAAACGATCACGATAAGTTAACTCTTTGACAATTGTTAGCTGTCCTCACGGTACGATTGTAACAGGTCAAAATGTCAACCAGCGCTGGAACCAAACTGAATCAAACGCTAGTTATAGTAACGCCACCGTAACCAACGAATCCACCAAGCAACGTGACCTCAAATGCATATCCGGCTATTAAACCTTTCGTCTACAACATTTCCCGGCACATGCCGCAACGTAAACAAATTGCAAAATTCCAAAATCATTGAATTAGAACAGCACCTGCTGCAAGTCAGCAGTTCAAATAACAATAAATAGGTGTAGCGAATCAACCTGAGTCAGTCTGTAATTGAAACACGTAATAAACGTTCGATTTAAGAATTTAAATATCGTTTTTTTTCTGAAAGCTTTAAGTCGGTAGGATAGAGTGTGGTGGCGTTTCAAATCGGTCAAGTGAAATAAAATAATCGACGGTTTATCGATTAATTAAATTAGTATCGGCGGGCCGAAGGAATATCGGCCAAACGCGAAAACGTGATCGGTAGTGCAAAATAACTGTGAAAAATAACTGTGTCGTGTGGAAGCACTTACGGGGGAACTCCGTAAGGAAGTGACCAGTTGGCAGGAAACACCACAAGTAGGACAAAAAATATAGGAATCCTCGTCGAGATCTTTAAAATGATCAAAGTCCTACTCATCATCGGGTAAGTCGAAATTGGATTTCCTTATATGTCCTCTCTTAATAAAGGTTAGTACGCTGGCGAGCCTGAATTCCGGACACTCGGTTGTGCTATTTATTTCTAGACGGAAAAATTTTCGTGTAGAGAAGTGTAGAATATTACAAAGTGACAGTTAATTGCTCTCAACTTTGGCGGCATGGGATTTAGAAATTAGCTTTCTTTGAAAATAACCTTTACAATCTACCAACTGTATGTGAAATACTATGTTACTATTCCATCAATGCTTCTCTCAGCTCTTCAATTTTAAATTCATTCAGGTTTACTGCCTCATCATACTGCTATATTATGAACCAAACCAAAGTTTATGAAAGAAACCAAGTTCTAGTAGCAAATTTTAAAAACTACTTTCACTTTAAATTCAATTAGACTGAATGAAAATAGGCGTAGTTTTTCGAAGTAAAACAATTACAATAACAATAATTGTTTATTTGATATATATTTCCTTCACACGAATACATAATTTCCATCCATGCATTTCATATCGCGTACACATACGGTGTTGAAAACTTTAGGTCTGTTCGCGTACCTGAATCTATTATAATATATTCAAATAGATTCGCATAATTGCTTCAAGCCAAGTTTTGCAGCAAAAAGAAGCCAGCTGCCAAATTATGTTACTGCTGCAGTTTGCTGAAGTACGCGAACAGATCTTTTATAACGTCGCACTAATTCAATGAACCAACCAGCTAAATAAAGTGCTTCCTAGCAAAAGTATCTGCCAAAAAAACCAAATGTGCTGGAAAATCATTGCTTCAAGTTCTGCACGAACTATCCTACGCATAAAATTAGAAGACAGAAAGTTCCGACGTACAACAAATTTCAAATTTTCAAACAAAATTCAAATTTGACGCGCGGTCAAAATGGCCAAAATGATTGCTTTCCGTGACCAAATAAATAGCAGACCATTTAATTCAGGCACCTCGTGCCTGAAAAAACTCTACACTTGTGCTGCAGAGCCACCTACGAGCGAAGAGCAACACTGAAATTCTGACACTTTTCAGGCAACGTTTCAGGACGGGCAGCGTACCGATTTTCTCAAGTGACCTGAAAAAAAATTCAGGTCCGGAATTCCGTCACTCTTTTCCCATGCATTTTAAAGGGGGACAGGAATTCAGGCTCGGCAGCGTACTAACCTTAAAAGAAAACGTTCTACTTCGCCCTATCCAACTAATCTACCTTGTAGAAGTAAGTTTAGCAATAGAAAACTAGAAAATATTAGTGAACAAAGTGGTGATTCGAGTGATGGTGAAATTTTCGAAAGTTCAAACTATTCGCGTAATCGTTTAGATCTTGCAGTTAGAGGAACATTTTCGAAAAGCTTCAAAAAAATATCTAATTTGTTTTCTAGCTCAATTAGTAACAATCGTGGAACTTTAACCAATAATAGTGAACTAACCAGTTTTTCCGATAGTCATAAGAATAACTTTAGTGAACAACAAATCAATAATAAAACCCCAAATATGGCTTCGGGAAACGATTACCAAATTCATGGAAGTAACCTACCTAGTGTTTCTGTTCCGGAGCAAAATGTTATCAACCTAACCCCAAACGACATTTTTAAGAACTTAAGAGTACCGGACGCTATTAAAGACCTTCCCCGATTTGACGGTAATACAGGGTGTCTCAAAAGAACTTTTATATTTATTTAGCTTACTGCGTGAACGCAACGTATCCGAGGGGTGCGAAGGTTATGTCAATCGGTAGCCTGGCTCTTGGGAATTCAATCGCTATGAAGCGTTTTTCGGGAGCAGACCGCGCGTTGTGCGTGCGAGAGTTTTACAAAAACGTCGATTCGGCAACTGTAGCGCGTAGAAAATTCTGCAGTATTCGAGGTTTTCGCCACTTAAATGATGCGCCAAGCATTCCTTTCATTCGACATTGGGTTAAAAAGTTTGAAGAGACTGATACAATGCTGGATAAATCAAAATCCGGGCGACTTAGGTAATCAAGAACGGTAGAAAACGTGGAGAATGTTAATCAGTCTGTTCGTGACGACCCGAACCTTTCAATTCGGAAGCGCGTAAGTGCTAAATGTGCATAAATCATCATTACATCGCATTATGCACAAAGACCTAAAGCTGCCGCCCTACAAAATTCAATTGGTGCAAGAATTAAAGCCCCAAGATGCCAGTCAGAGGCTTAATTTCGTAAATCATGTTATTGAGCGATTTTCAACGTTTACCAACACTTTGTTTTCGGATGAAGCTCATTTTCATCTTAATGGCCACGTAAATAAGCAAAACTGCCGCTACTAGAGTGCGACAAATCCGAAACGCAAACATCAGAAACCCCTACATTCGCCTAAAGTGACCATATCAGCTGCGATATCGGCGCGAGGAATTATCGGCCCTTACTTTTTTGAAGACGAAATTAGGCGTGCAGTTACAGTGAATTCAGAGCGTTATGTGGAGATGTTAGACAACTTCTTGGTACCTGAACTGCAAAACTTTTCTGGCTATAACCAAAGAACATGGTTCCAACAGGACGGAGCAACTTCACACACGTCCAATATGTCTCTGAAACGTGTTCGTGAAATTTTCTCAGGCAAATTGATCTCCCGGAGAGGTGACAGAAATTGGCTTCCACGCAGTCCAGATTTAACCCCTACGGACTTTTTCCTATGTGGTTATCTTAAATCTAAAGTTTACGCCAAAAAACCGACTTCACTGGCGCATTTGAAAGAAAATATCCGTCACGAAATGGCAGCCATCCCTGAGTCCACCTGCCGAGACGTCATCAGTAATTTTACTGTTCGATTAAATGAGTGCCGAGAACATTAAGTCTACATTAAGACGATATTATTTTTGAGAAATAAATCCCCAAAAAGTGTATTTTAATAATAAATAAACATTTTTTCTATATACGGCTTACTTTTTTTTTAATCGATCCACTAAATATAAAATTTCTTTTGAGCCACCCTGTACAAACCTTTTATATGACTTTTTGGACAATGCCGAAGAAATTCTGTCCTTAATATCTTATACTAACGGTACGCCATATGGCCAGATACTTCTGCGGGCTATTAGGAATAAAATAGTTGGACCCGCAAATGAAGTCCTTAATATGTACGCTACCCCATTAGAATGGAGTGCAATTAAATTGAATTTAATGCTACATTATGTAGACAAGAGGAATGAGACGTCTCTCATTAGAGATCTGCATAACGTGAGACAAGGCACCAACTCCGTAGAAAAATTCTATTCGGAAGTTGTCGGGATCTTAGCGAGCATGACGAATCATGTCAATATACATGAAAAAAACTCAAGTGTAATTACATCTAAAAAGGAACTTTTTAGTGAAATGTGCCTTAATGCGTTTCTTTCGGGTTTACGGAAACCATTAGGTTTCACAATAAGAGCAATGAGACCTGAATCGCAAGCTGTTGCATTTTCATATTGCATTAAGGAACAAAATATTTCCTATGCAAGGTCGGATGGACAGAAACAAGTCTTTGGCCCAAAACCTATTCCAGCCTTATCGAAACCTCAAATACAATTTCCCGGGCTATTGCCACCGCAATTAAACTTTACAAATAGTCCACTTCAACGGTTCTTGAATTCATTTGGTCAACCACCCATGCCACCACGGTTCAATCCTGTTCCGCAACCGAGGTTCCATTTTAACCCACCTTTTCAACAACGGCCGCAATTTAACCCATACCCCCAACAAAGATTCACTATAAACCCTTTTGGTGAAAATAGACCTTCATTTAATTTCACTCACCCTCAACAACAACAGCAACATTTTTCACGTCCAAGCAATCAATTCCCTAAACCAGAACCTATGGACACCAGTTCAGGCAATACAAAACAATTCAGACCGCAAGTTAATCAATTTAATAATAATTTCGGGGACAGAGCTCTTTTCAACATAGATGAGTCAGGACATAGGTCAAGCTCAACTGAAAACCCAGTATGCAACCCCTATATATTTGAACAATACTACCCAAACTAATATAGTAACGAAGAAGACTACCTCGGTTTCCCTTTTATTAATGAGCCAATCGAATATTAACCTAATGATTATGAATTTGATCAGTTGCCTCAAGAAAATCAAAAGGATCAATATACTTCAACAGAACCCGTTGTGGATGATTCAGATTTTCAATCAAATGCCTCCAGACTCCAATCGGCTACATAGACACCAATAAACATGAATTTGTTTTGCCCTATATCCATATCTCCTGAAATTTTTGATTGATACAGGTTCTTCATTGTCATTCATTAACCCCGAATTCACTCACACAATGGATGTCAAACAAATCAAGCCAACTAACATAACCACCGTTCTCACAACACACAGTATAGACAAAGAAGTCACTCTTCCAAATTTTGCAGAATTTTACCAGGATTGAAATATTCGGTTTTTGGGTAATTCTGTTTCATGGCTACTTCGATGGTCTAATAGGATTAGATGCACTAACCACACAAATTTCATGTCATGAAAGTATATTGTTCCACCTAAATCAAAATTAACTGTGAAATTACCTGTGGACATTCGTGATGGTGATATTTACATCCAACAAATAGTAATTAAACCAAACCTGACTGTGCAGGAAGGTATTTACCAAGCTAGGGAATGGTACAGTTTAGCTGAAGTCCTTAACAAATCAGAAAAAGAAGAAACACTTTTATTAGAACAACCATTGAAAGTTGTTGAGTATTCACCTTCCTCATTCACAGAGATTAATAACTTTAATATCGGCTATTTAAACGACGTTCATGACGACTTTAGCGGTAAAAACATTATCGAATTGCTAAGAGTGTCCCATCTAAACACTGAAGAGCGTAAAACTTTATTTGATGTCTGTACACAATTCGCAGATATATTCTACAAAGAGGGCCAAAAACTCACGTTCAGCAAAGAAATAAAACATCAAATGAATACATTTGATGACATACCTACCTATACAAAGTCATATAGATATCCATATGTCCACAAAGACGAGGTCCGACGACAAGTTGACGACATGCTCAAACAGGGCATTATACGCCCAAGTTATTCCCCTTGGAGCTCTCCTGTCTGGGTTGTCCCTAAAAAACAAGACGCCAGCGGAAATAAAAAGTGGCACCTTGTAATTGATTACCGGAAGCTTAATGAAAAGACAATAAGCGACCGATACCCTCTTCCAAATATAAACGAAATTTTAGAAAAATTGGGAAAATGCATGTACTTTCCAGACTGGACCTGGCAAGTGGATTCCATCAGATAGAGATGGACCCACAAGATGTTCCGAAAACGGCTTTCACTGTAGATTGTAGCCACTTTGAATACGTCCGCATGCTTTTTGGGCTGAAAAATGCCCCATCCACTTTTCAACGTGTAATGGACAACGTTCTCAAAGACGAGCAAGGTAAAATTTGTCTAGTTTACCTAGATGATATAATTGTCTACTCTACTTCTCTCCAAGAGCACGCCGAAAACTTAAAAAAAAAGTTTTTTCTAAATTACGGGAGGCCAATTTAAAAGTCCAGCTTGATAAATCCAAATTTCTGCATAAGGAAGTATCTTTCCTGGGACATTAGGAACAACCGAGGGCGTGAAACCGAATCCGGACAAAATTCAAGCGGTAAAGGAATTCCCTATTCCTCAGACACAGAAGGAGATAAAATCATTTTTGGGACTATTGGGATATTACAGGAAGTTCATTAAAGACTTCGCCAAACTTAACAAGCCTCTGACGAATTACCTCAAAAAGGGAAACAAAGTTATACTGGATGATCTTTTTACTAACGATCCAACCCTTCAGTACCCAGATTTCTCCAAACCATTCGTGCTGACTACTGATGCTAGTAATTACGCAATTGGTGCCGTTCTTTCCCAAGGACCCATTGGAAGTGACAAACCAATCTGCTACGCTAGCCGAACACTTACATCATCTGAAACTAACTACTCCACGATCGAGAAGGAACTTTATACCATTGTCTGGGCTGTAAAATACTTCAGGCCTTATTTGTTTGGTCGAAAATTTAAAATTGTTACCGACCATAAGCCACTCACATGGATGATGAGCTTGAAAGATCCCAACTCGAAACTCATTCGTTGGCGACTAAAACTAGAAGAGTATGATTATGAGGTTATTTATAAAAAGGGTTCACTAAACTCAAACGCCGATGCACTAGATAGAATCAAACCAAACTCAGATCTATCAAAGAAAATCGAAGTCAATATTAACGAGCCTAATCATACTTCAGTAGAAGGTACGCTAGGAACAACAATCCATTCTACAGACGAAGACAACCAGGATGGCATTCCAATTTCTGAACAACCGTTAAATGTTTTTAACCTACAAGTGATATTAGAAAAATCAAACAAAAGACCACCCATATCATCCCAAATAGTATTCCGTAGCAAACAGCGTAAAATATTGTTGCATGCACGCCAAACGAATCATATGACGTTGTGGCGGCGCCAGAAAATGCTAGAAACGGCGAGGAAATACTCGATATTTATCTCATACATGTATCTCATACATGTATTTCAAACAACAATAACAATCTACAGACAAAGACGCAGTAGAGCCCTCTAGAAGGCAGAAACGGAACATTCCAGAGCCCAAAACCATCAGATTTCACATGGCAACGGAAATTCCCAATAGTCTTTTCGAAGTCGGATCGAGAACCCAAGACACATTTCTAGAAAGGCCTAGATGTAGACAATAGTAATTTATCTCACCAGGCCGGATATAAATACCGCCGCGAAAGGTACTAGCAATCAGTTGATAGTGAGTTTTGGTACAATGCGATAGATTGTACTGAGTTAGAAGCGAAAGCTTGTACACGCGAGTTATTAGTGAGTCAATTTACAGCGAAAAGTCTGTTACGATGAAATCAGTATCCGGGCGCAGATATTTTGTTTGAAAGCGATAAAGTGAGTTATTGTCACGCGGAATTATAGTAGTGCGATCAGTAAAGTGTAAACGAATAAGTGTTTATAATTATTAGTGTGTTAATAAAAGTGTAATTAGTGTTTTAAAAGAAACTGTTTTATTTCACGAATGTGAAGAATATCGAATCCACGGAAGGTGTTTTAACGGTAGAACCCAACAATTGTTGTCAGAAGTGGGATTCTGTCGCGTTCGTGATTTAAAGAGTGACTTTTAGTGAAGTTTCGGTCAGTGATTATTGTTAATTGTGCGGACTAATTGAAATTTGTGAAAATTTGAGTGGACTAAAGTGATAATTGTGAAAATTCGTGTGGACTAATCGAAGTGCAATGCCAAAAGTGAGTGAACTGAAATTGGCAGAGTTAAACGTGGAATGCGAGAAGCAAGAGCGGAAGCTGTCAGTGCTTAGAGAGGAAATGGAGTTGCTGGAATTGGATCTGCAACGCGTGAAAGCTGTAGGTTTTGTGCCAGCTGAATCAAGAGCTTGTAAAGCGCTCAAAGCACCAACGTTTGATGGGCAGACTTCTTGGACCATCTACAAGAAGCAGTTTGAGGCAGTTGCAGAGTTTAACAACTGGAGCGATCAAGAGCGAGCGCTACAACTGATAGTGTCATTGAGAGGAGCCGCAGCGGAAGTTCTTCTGACAATTCCAGAGGACGATAGCTTCAGCTACTCAAGCCTGATGAATGCTTTGTATATGCGGTACGGCGAAGATCACCTGAAGGAAGTTCATCGATCACAGCTGAGAACACGGATACAGAAGCCAGGGGAGACGTTGCAGCAGTTGGCTCAGGACATTGAGCGATTAACACTTCTGTCCTACCCCAGGTGGAATCCAGAATACCGGGATGAAATGGCGAAAGATGCTTTCATCCAGGCAGTGCGTGATGAGGAGCTTCAAATGGCACTTCATTTGGCAGGGAAACGGACGTTGAAGGAGTCTTTGGCCTACGCTCTCATCTACGAATCGGCGAAGCTGGCGTCGTGGAGGAATGTTAGATTCTGTGAAGTACGAGAGGAATGCAGGTGCAGAAAAGCCAATATCTCCAGGGAATCGAGGAGAATTGGAGCCCCTCAGTGTTGGAACTGCGGAGAAAAGGGTCACTTAAGGTGTGACTGTCGCAGGAACTGGAAATCGACGTACTGTCCAGAATGTGCGCGTAGCAGAGTTCCCCGATGCTGGAACTGCGGAAAGAAGGGACATCTGAGTCGTGACTGCTACAAGAAAAACGAAAGCAGATACTGCCAAGATTGCTCAACAAGACACAAGCAAAGCAATGAGTCTGGACGGTCAAACAAAACCACGTGTTCTTGGAGAACGGCAGCGAAACCAGTCGGAATCAAATACGAAGCTCAGCGGTTGGACTGCAACACTGGTAAACTTGAAACAATCACCGTTGCCAGGTTACATGTTCGTGAGAATAACTTGAGCTTGCGGGTGAAAGTCAATAACGTAGCTTGTAAAATCATAATCGACACTGGAGCTGCTAGGTCGATTCTGAGAGCGGATATGACTAAGTTGTGGAGGCTTAATAGCACTGAAAAGTATGTGCTGCAGACGGTAACGGGTGATTCTACGCGAGTTCTTGGTGAAATCGTTCTGCCGATACAGCTTGGAAATTTGGTGTTCGAGCATCAGTTTCTGGTAGCGGAGATAACAGACGAGTGTATACTGGGAATGGACTTCCTGGGCTCTCATGGTTTTAGCCTGGATTTGGGAGAGTGGAAAATCAAGTGGAGGAACAACGAAGTATTATTAGCGCGTCGACCAGGATGGAAACAGCGAACAGAAGGACAAGAAGACAACATATGCGTAGTTGTGAGACAACTAGGCATTATGGTGTAAAAAGAAGAGAAACCGTTAGAGGCATCGCAGGGTGACACAAAATGCAGCGAAACAACGAAGAAATTTACATCCGGATCTGAGCGGAAATGTGTGGTGGGCAATATTTCTCGAAGACTGCATATTGGATCGGGATCTAGAAAATCGGCGGATTACCACAAAACAACGGCGAAGTACGTTTCGAAGTGGTGGCAACGTCAACGGCTAGACTCTATTCGTCAAGCGGTGAAGAAAGCGGAAACGAAGCTGAACGAGTTGAAAGTGACTTTAATTGGATTTCCAAAAAACAATTTGGTGTGGAACGTACGTCCTAGTCTACAACCAGAATGGTAAGGATCGTATGACGAACGGCGGAACGAAGTTGTCTGGCGGATACTTCGAAAGCACCGATCGAGAGTAAAAGCTATACATCTAGCTCACACAACGGATGACGACGAATCTGTTCGGGACGAACAGGTCTAAGGAGGAGGTAGTGTTGCATTCACGCCAAACGAATCGTATGACGTTGTGGCGGCGCCAGAAAATGCTAGAAACGGCAAGGAAATACTCGATATTTATCTCATACATGTACCTCATACATGTATTTCAAACAACAATAACAATCTACAGACAAAGACGCAGTAAAGCCCTCTAGAAGGCAGAAGCGGAACATTCCAGAGCCCAAAACCATCAGATTTCACATGGCAACGGAAATTCCCAATAGTCTTTTCGAAGTCGGATCGAGAACCCAAGACACATTTCTAGAAAGGCCTAGATGTAGACAATAGTAATTTATCTCACCAGGCCGGATATAAATACCGCCGCGAAAGGTACTAGCAATCAGTTGATAGTGAGTTTTGGTACAATGCGATAGATTGTACTGAGTTAGAAGCGAAAGCTTGTTCACGCGAGTTATTAGTGAGTCAGTTTACAGCGAAAAGTCTGTTACGATAAAATTAGTATCCGGGCGCAGATATTTTGTTTGAAAGCGATAAAGTGAGTTATTGTCACGCGGAATTATAATAGTGCGATCAGTAAAGTGTAAACGAATAAGTGTTTATAATTATTAGTGTGTTAATAAAAGTGAAATTAGTGTTTTAAAAGAAACTGTTTTATTTCAAGATTGTGAAGAATATCGTATCCACGGAAGGTGTTTTAACGGTAGAACACAACAATATTTTATCTTCCGGAATTCACAGAAGTAAATATAACCGAGATCTTAAAGGAATACCTTGCACCCAGTAAAATGAATGCCATCTTTACAGATGACGACACCTTCAAATTAGTTCAAACAATTTATACAACATATTTCTCCAGAAGCAAAATTTTCAAGATAATACGTTGTACAGAATTGCTTAAAGATATCACAGAAGAAGATGCACAAGATAAATTAATTCGAGATTATCACTTCAATCATAACCACCGTGGCATAAATGAAACCTTAGCTCACCTAAAGAGAACATATTATTTCCCACACATGAAAAGTAAAATCACACAAATTATCAATAGCTGCGAAACATGTAAAACCCAAAAATACGATAGATCTCCACCGAAATTAAAATACCAAATTCCCGAGATACCCAAAAAAAACCTTTAGATATTGTTCATACAGACATATATACGATGAACAATAGATCAATACTCACCATCGAAGATAAATTCTCTAAATTTGCAGCTGCTTACACCATCGCTTCTAGAAATAGCTTGTCAATCATAAAATGTCTGAAACACTTCATAAGCCTTCACGGGATTCCTAAAAAACTAATATCTGACCAAGGAAGTGAATACGCCTCAACAATATTCAGCGACTTTTGTAAACAATACAACATAGACCACCACCTAACATCCTTCCAACAAACATCTAGTAACGGACCAGTTGAAAGGTTTCATTCTACATTAACGGAAAAATACAGAATAATTTATAGCAAGGAAAACAATAAAGATCACGACGATATTCTGAATGAGGCAATAATCAACTACAATGACTCCATCCATTCGGCAACCAACTATACACCTTAGGAGTTATTTTATGGTACAACATACATATAAATTTGAAAGGAATTTACAGCATAGCAGTACAAAAATTAAAATCCCACCAAGAATAACTCTTTCCACACGTCTCAATCGAGTTAAAAGAGAAAACAGAAAGAAATCTTACGAAACTTAGCGAAAATAGGGAAGACTCCGTAACATTTAACGAAAACTCCACTATATTTAGGAAAGAATGCCGCCGGAACAAACTAACCCCTAGATATAAGAAACATAAAGTCAAACAAAATAATTATATTACAATAGTAACAGATAAAAATAAGAAATTTCATAAGGCCAGAATTAAAACTTAACCCAAATTACAGGTTGACAGCAACAATCAACGGACAGAGACTGGCGGTGCAGAACCTCAATAACAATAATGGACTACTGGCACTACGACTAGGAGCCGCACGTACAATACAAACATACAACAACCTCTTACACATAATCAGACTAGACCGTTACGAGGAAAATATCAAACAAATTACTGAATCACTAAGGAACTTTGAAAATATGGAGGAAATTAAAAGTACCCTGACAATAACGAAATTAAAACTTAAAGAAACTAATCATAAGCTACAAACCCTGACCTCTAAAATAAGAACAAAAAGAGGACTGATCAACGGACTAGGGACTATAGTAAAAGAAATCACCGGGAACTTAGATGCAAATGACGCAATTAAAATCAATAACCAAATAAGTGAAATTCTAAGCCGAGAAAACACATTGAGAAATGAAGTTCACGGGCAAACTAAACTTAATGAACAAATGATCTAACGATTCGAAAACAAAGCTAATCATATCAACGAGCAACAGAAAACAATAACTAATTACTTAAAATACTCACAAAATTCTATCCAAAATCAAATTAGATCTGAAAGTGGCAATTTACGCTACCTGTAATATTTAAACGAAATCAATTTCAACATTGACATACTCAATAATCAGCTCCCCAATATTGCTGAAGCTATAGTTCTTGCAAAATTAAATATTATTTCTAAACAAATACTTAACGATAATGAACTTGCGTAAATTCAATCGACCCTCGAAAAACAACAAATTGAAATATATATGAACTTCTTGGGCTACAAGCTTACTTCAACGGTTCCAATATAATATTTAACATACAGATCCCAGTTTTTTTAAGAAACCTACTCCCTTTTCCATATGATAGCACTACCCATCAACCAAACTAACTTGATAGTTACAAAACCTTACATTATCCTAAATTCCGAAAAGATCCCATATTTTGACAAAGTATGCCCTTAAACCGAAGGGACATATATATGCCACGAATTGAGCCACAGGGAAAGTGCACACGAATCCAAGTGCATGATGAAATTACTGAACGACCAACCAGCACAATGCGACATAGCCCATCAAAACACCGATATAATTGAAATATACCAGCCAGAACCAAATATACTAATCCTTATAAATGTTCCAGAAATGGTAGTCAATTCATCTTGCAGACGCTCAAAGTTCGAGGAACCATGTTCATCCGATCCCAGAACTGTGAACTTATAGTCAACCACATCGCATATTCATCAAAAGCCACACTTCACTGGGACGAAATCGAAATTTACCCGACGATCTTTAATGGAATTCTTCCTGTACCAGCGAACAGCACCATCCACCTTCAAAACCTCAAGAAATACGAATTCTCGAAAGAATCACATGCAACGCTCTTGCAAGAGGACCTAGCCGATCACAAAGAGATTCCAGTACCATACTCGCCATCATCTTCCTCGCCACAATATAGAAGATGCATTATAGAAGATGCAAGAAATTTCATCTTACACACAATGTTTGTCATCAACAATCAATACCATCTCGTACTATCGCTCCATTCAATGAACCTGAAATCATGTTCATTTGCCCGCCACTCCACACTAAGGGGGGAGGAGTTATGGTAACACCACCGTAACCAACGAATCCACCAAGCAACGTGACCTCAAATGCATATCCGACTACTACACCTTTCGTCTACAACATTTCCCGGCACATGCCGCAACGTAAACAAATTGCAAAATTCCAAATTCATTGAATAAGAACAGCACCTGCTGCAAGTCAGCAGTTCAAATAACAATATGTAGGTGTAGCGAATCAATCTGAGTCAGTGTGTTATTGAAACACGTAATCAACGTTCGATTTAAGAATTTAAATATCGTTTTTTTTTTCTGAAAGCTTTAAGTTTAAGATTTAACTCGCGCGGAATGACGGGAAATGGGCCAATTCCACAGACCGTCGTATGGCATTGCCATGCTCCAATACTCGTGAGAGCGAGTGGAACGACCTGAACATAGCGCAACGGCCGAAACGCATTTGAAGAGCATTGATTTAAATATTAAACAAACGGATTATCTAGGATCCCGTCTAAGCGGGATCATCAAGATGTTTCATCATGGCATGGATTGCTCTCTTTGTACACGGACAGGGTAAGCGTCAGTTGGCAAGTTAGCTGTGAGCATAGATGAATCAAATAGGAATTTTGTCGGATTTTACATGTAAATCGAGACCGAAGTCGAAGCCAGGAGAAAAGATTGAAGAGCTGCAGCCGAGGAACAGAAAGTTAAGAAGCAAAGACGAGGAGGAATTTTACATAAAAGCTTACGGAGCGATTTTACAGTAGTTCCCGCTTCGGGATTGGGAATATACCGTAATTCGTGAGCTTTCATCCGATTTCCATGTATGTGTGCGCAGACTGTGTACATGCACGGAAGCTCCTCATGAGCTTAATTTGCGAATACCGGTTTTGTACGAAGCGTTTATATGTGTGTGTGCCGAATAAAATTGTATGGCTACACGAAGATCGGATTAAAACCGGTTTGAAATCCCGATTTCGTTTAACCATACAAATTTGAGCGGCGATCTGGTTTACAAACACATAGATTGTGATTTGTTTTCAACAGGGCGTGTCCAAAAGGGAAATTTCTAATATCGTGGCTTCTAGCGCCCGCTGTTCACTTCGTCGAACAGTTTGGTGGCCATCCACCAAACAACATGGATCGGAATGCAATATCATTCCGAAAATGCCTCTGAGCGGAAAGCACGTGCGCTGTATCTGAGCTTTGAATGCTCTTAAGGATTTATTTTAAGTGTAGGGTGAAGAAATTCTGCTGCTGATGTTATTTAAATTAAATCAAGGTCTTTATTGATATTAATATATTAAATACATTGTATTACTACTTTGCGCAATGTACTTTATTAATACATATTTTGGATTAATTTTTTATGTTTATGAGTGACTCTCCATTTCATCAAAAAGTACTGTAGAGTTAGGCTTGTAAGCACTGAAGCATAATCGAATAGATGCCGTTAAGTGGTCATTAGTCAGAGAACTCCTAAGTTGCGATTCGATTATTTTCATTTGAGAAAACGTTGCTTCATATCGATAAAAATGCAAATATCCTCATTGCCACCAATCTCAATAATGGATATTTTTTATGGGAATAAAATAAAAAAATAATTTTCATTTGCGCGTGCTATGGTTAAAATTTCTAACTCTAGATTCGATGAATTCAATTGTAAAGTATGAGCTAGATTTGATGAAATATCTTCGTTATTGAATTCTCTAAAAGAAAATGAAATAAATTCAAAAATCGGTTGAAGGCTATTGAGATTTGCAAATCGTCTCTCAAATTTTTGTTTTAAATTTTCCAGTTCAGGACAAAACATTTCAATATTACATGCACCAGTAGGTTAGGTTAGGTTTTACCAGTTGGCACAAGGCCACACATGGACCTATTGGTACATTGTGATACCAGATAAATGGTGCAGGAGAAAAAAATGAGTCCAAGCGGCCATCGAAGACCCCGGACTCTTTCGCGAACTGAAGAATGTCTTTCAGCTTTCAGCTAGATTCACCAGTAAGTTTAATATGTTTGTCAAAATATGGAAAATATTTAAAAATTTTGCCTATTTAATTGTGAAGCAAAAGGTTTTAATTTTATTTAAAAAAACATTTACCAAACTCAACAAGTCAACAATATTTTCCTTTTCCTTGTAGTTGTAAATTTAGCAAGTTGTAACCATAAAATCCGTAAGAAATGCTAATATCTTTACCCATACTGGATCTACCAATTGCTCATGTTTTTCTCCCAATGTGTCCAAAAATGCAATAATTTCAGGCAAAAGATTTAGAAATCTTTGCGAAAAACTTCCTGAGCTAAGCCATCTAAAGCTTAGTACTGTTTTCGATTTCACGTTAAATTTTAATACAAATTTTGACGTGAAATTTATTTCAGCGAAAATTTAGCTTGAAAATAAGCAAGAGTTGTACTCACTTTTAAGCGTGAAAAATTGCTTGGAACATGCTTTCGCTTTGGAAATGCAAATAGCTTTGGCACATATCTCCAATCATTTCACGCCAATTTAGTAGGTGCAAAAAATTTTGAAAATGCAGAAAAGCGGGGACACTTATCATTTCTAACGGATAAGATGTCAAGATGTCAAGATGTGAACGATTTTATTATTGAAAAGACATTTACACAATTCAATTTTAAAAGTTCAAACACCAAATGTCACTATTTAGCTCGAAAGAATGAACTACACAAACTACATTGGCGTGAAAAGATTTTAATTTTAATTTTATTTTATCTGCAATTGAAATTAACCTTTCTTGCGCTGTGTGTGACAATTTACTATCTCAGTAGCAGGGAGACGAATGCAAATGCAGGCAAGGTGTATAGCGGGAAGCACAAATATAAAGTGTGTACTTTAAAACAGAGTGATTTAAGGAAATGAAACAACCGTATACGTATACGAGATTTAGTGAAGCAGTTTTACTAAAATGATATAAATCTATAAACTGCACAAATCGAGAGCATAGCTATCTCGGATTTTCCCGTTGGCTTCTCCGCCACCAAGGCTCTGCGAGGTTTTGTGTGAACTGAAACTGCGTGGACTGTCCGATTGGATCTATAACCCAAGGCCCATTCCAAAATGTACTGAATAAATCGTCTACTAAATTTTTAGCTCACATTTTAAATTAACTTAGTAAATTATTAAAAATGTCTGTGATCGACTGTCGAACTGTTTGCGATCGACCGTTTGCCCACCCCTGCTCTACTGCATCATTCTGCTAAATTTAAAATACTTATCTTTTGTGGAAGTATGCTAAAATCAA
>CANBKX010000224.1:0-39685 GCA_947369275.1 Nemotelus nigrinus
CAAAATCACTTCTATCAGACCTGATCCTAGTTAATACCAACATGTCCTGTGAATTTCATTATGAAAGGATAATTCGGTCATCAGTTCTCGTGAACAGAGCTTTCGAGTGCTGAAAATAGAGGTAATTTGGTGATGGGTTAATGTTCTTGTGCAAATCGGATTTTTAAAAATTTCAATTTGACATGCTGCACAAAGGTTGAAGTTCATCAATGATTTGAATTTTGTGTCAAAAATCAAAAGTTTTTCAAGAGGGTCAATGTTTTAAAGGATTTTTTTTTCAGAAGCTTGCCATACCTATAGGGTTACCCCCACTATCTCAAAATTCCAGGTGTGTTTAATCTTTTTCATTATCAATATGCTCTGCAAATTTCACGATGATCCAATGTTTTTGTCGGAAGAAACGAAAAAACAAAATTTGAAAAAAAGTCTCTGCCTACTTTTCGGCACGCTGCACCGACACGCGGCTCATAATTTCAAAATTTTTAACATTGGCAAGCTAAAAACATAATAAGTTTTCAATCAAAAGCATTTATTTTAACAAAAATTTACACTGCTTGGAAATGGAGGAATACCTCAAAATTCACTTAAACGCTCGCCGCCACCAAAAGGTTTAGGATATCTGAATTTTAGCACTTCATGGACCTACCTACTATAAACATCTACGTTTTTAGAAAATTTCAGCTCAATCGAATCGGCCACTCCAGAGATGATCTCTCTTAATCATTTTGCTGATACATATATATATATATATATATATATATATATATATATATATATATATATATATATATATATATATATATATATATATAATATATATATCAGATATATATATATATACTATATATATATATATATATATTATATATATATATAGTTTATATATAATATATATATATATAGATATATATATATATATATATATATATATATATCTATATATATATATATATATATATATATATATAATATATATATATATAAATATATATATATAATATATATATATATAGATATATATTGAAATATGTTGGTGTACGGGCCTTTTGACTTTTTTTCTGCCTTCTGCGATGGCGTTGGGTCCTCACTGGTGCAGAGGAAAAGTAAGATTACTACTCAACCAGTGATTTAGAAGAATCTAAGAATTAAATAAAAAGGGATCCAACCACCCAACGCGGGCGAGGCCGCAGTTATTGTTGGCACCATGCTTAAGCTAATCTTAAACATTTGCCGTGCTTTCGTTGGTTGGCTTTGCAAGGGAAATTCTCGCAAGAGCAAATCAGAGATCTCTCGAGTAAAACAACTGTTCTCAGTGAATCCACTCTACTGAATCTATTTTCCACTAATCTTATAATTCCTTATATACGATTTTTCTATAATAACTTAACCTACTTTATTACTAATACTCAGCATGCCCTGAAATAAATCATAATGAAATATATTTCCTCACGACACGATATTCACCCCGATTGTGAATGTCACGTCACGTCACGCCGACGTCGATTTACTGTCGACACATGAAAAAGCGATTGTGGATGTCGATCTACATCGACAGTTGTCACGTCGATCGACAGATTTCGTCGATCAATGCAGAGTCCGTGACACAAGGAGGAAAGCGAAAAATGTATGTCGGAGATTTGAAAAAAGAACGAACGAAGTTCTTTTACAATCTTAAGTTTTCAAAGGTAATGGTACGGGTACGGGCGGTAGTAATTAACGTTAGTAGTATTTAATTGATTAGCAATTATCAATCGTCACAAAAGACGTTAAAAGAAAAGAAACTCTAGCGAAACGTCGCAAAGCAGTGACAATGTAAGTATAGATTTTAGTTAGATGTATCGAGGAGGAAATTGTCAGTAAAATCAACTGTGGGTGGACCAAATATATTGCATTTATTCTCTGCTTTAGAAGACAGAGTGCTATCCATCTTAAGTTTGGGCGCAGTGTTTAATCCTCCTGGATGCAAATTTGGATTTAAGGACTCCATTTCGTCCAACCTGGAGTATCTGAAGGCCTTGGAAAATTCATCGTTCGGAAACTCGGTTTCAGCAATCGCCGAGACAGATTCTGAAGCGTCAACGTCGAAAGTGTCGGAACTTACAAGCAATGGCGATAATGCAGTAATTCCTCGGATTCAACGTAAGGTTCGAATGAAAACAGGTTTGAGGGAAAATAGGCGCATTCAACTCCTGGAAAGACATCTTGCCTTACAGTAGCAAATAAATGCCAAAACAAAAGAAACTGCATGGTATACCACAAACACTTAATTATTTAAAAACAACAACTGAAGATCAGCAGTGAAAATTTAAGATAAAAGCGAGAAAAATACGAATTTAAAAAAAAACATTAATTGGAGAAGGAAAAATTTGGTGGAAATTTGGTGGAAAAATTAAAACTGAAACGTGTGTTAGAAATAAAAAACATGGTGCTCAAACTTAAGCTTGAGTCTACATAAGATCGATCTCTTTTCAACTATCATTTATATGTTAAAATAAGTGCCTACTATTTTACTGATGCATATTTTGTTACTTTCATTTTTTCAAAATTGATAAATCATACAATTACTTAAGACAGAAAGTCTGCTGCTATGTTCCTAGGGCAATACCTCACTGTTAATTTAAATTGGACAAAGAAATGAATGCACTGATTGTGCAGAGTCACACGAATATTTGTAACTTTTGATTAAAAATTGGGCAAATGATTTATTTTTCTTTACTTTTACTTATCTTACATCCCAAGCATCCGTTTTACAACTATTAAAAAAAAGTTAAACAGTGTTGCAATTTTTTATTACTCATTATAATGTTTGCAAAATTCTTTCTCTTATAGAAACGACATCTAAATTATCTTCCATATCAATGGCGTTATTAACCATTTATAATCACTACTCCTTCCTCACTTTCCTCCTCCGAATTAAAAAAATTGTCTAACAAACTTATTTCGTTTACTAAATAAAAAACTTCTTCCATTTCCTTAAGGATTTCACTACATCAATGTCGTGTTTGACAGGAAAAATGCAGTCACAATTGTAAAATAACTCATTTACATGAGCATCAATTCACAATTTACTCCCCATACACTGACATCAGTGTGGCAATCCTACTGAGTCACGTCGATGCAGTTACACAATCGGGATTCTCGATCGGCGTGACGTGACGGTCGTCGACACGACGTTCGTCGACACGACATCCGCAATACGGGTGATTTTCTCATGATTCACACGTGCCCTATTTTCTCACACGACACTTGACCGATATTCCTAGAGCCACTTTATCCACATGCTTAAGAATTATTGTCATGTACGCTCATTCACACTGAAACCATATACCATGTATTTGGGTCGCGTGCCATAGCGACAACAAGAATTTATGTCGCACTTGAATATGTCGTATGGCGTGGATATTCATGGTCTACACTTGGAAATTTGATATGTATGGTTGAATGCAAACAATAGTGCATTGTACATAGCGAATCCAATCCCGGGATCCCGGCTTATTTCTGGTCCCGAAAATCCCGGGATATATGAATTCTATTCCCGGGATTTTTGGGATCAGAAATTGGCCTAGATTCCGGGGCCGGGAGTCAACCATAATCGGCAATCAAATTACGGTAAGACTCGAAAAGAGCAAATAGAATCCATATTTATGAGAAAGCAATTAGCATGCAGGTTCACATCAAAATGCGTAAAGAATAGAGCAAAACCAACCGATGTAACAGTTAACAAGAGAATACAAAGGGGTTTGTAAATAAGTAAGAAATTAATACTAGCGAATGCATGCACAGATTTACCAAAATCCTCAATAACAATCAAAAAAAAGCTGTGGGCTATGCAAGCAGGATAAACAAAAAATAATAAAAAATGAGGTAAGACAGGCTAGTATCTCAGGTGAACGGTTCTGTTTGACGTTTGATGAGTGGACCCCTTCAACAAATAGACGCTACACAAATATTAGCATCTACTTAATGAATTCTTACTGGAGCTTGGTGCGAGTAAGGATATCAATGACAGTTGCAAACTACCTAGATATATTAAAAGAGCGTTTCGCTGAGTTTGATGTTTCTTTAGGAAAAGACATTGTTACCATCATAACTGATGGGTCAAATGAAATGCGAAAAGTTGGCAGACTAGTTAATACAGAGCAACATATTTGTTTCGCGCATAACATCCTTTTCGCAGTTTGCGATGTTCTCTATAATAGGAGGTCCATTCTAGATCAAAGAGTTGATGAAGCAGCTGATAATCTGGACGAAGACCACGAAGATTTGGACGCTCCTGAATCAGCTTACTACGTTGCTCCCGGTCGCCTGCAAGACACGCTAGATCTGACGAAGGACATCAGCGCATGCATAAAGAAACTTCGTAATTTAGTTTTATATTTTAAAAAAGCTTCAGCGAAAAATCATAACGATCTTCAAAACTATGTCAAATCCGAGCAAGGCATTTAATTATCTCACTTACTGGATTGTATAACAAGATGAAATAATCTCATGACAATGTTGAAACGGTTTTCCATTTTGAAAAATAGTATACATTAATAGGCCTGCAATATCCAGAGCGATTAAAAGGAACTGAGTTTGATTCGATTCAGAAACTTATTGAAGTTTTACTCCTTGTAAAATTGACTGTGAAGGCCTTAAATCGCAAAGATGCAAATTTATGCACTGCTAATACTTCATCAAGATTTTTATTTAGGCTGCTAGGAGAAAAACGGTACATTCTTGTGAATGCTATGAAAATTGCAATATTGGACCGAACAAAAGAGCGTCCGTGTACTGAGCTATCTGGTTAGCTAAGCTATCTCCAGAATCTACATTGTGCCAGCAAAAATTTACCAAGTGAAATAGAATCTCTATTTTGGAAACCAAGCAACGCAAATATTAAAAAAAAATACTTCAATGATCTAGATGCTGGACCCTTTGCTTGCTAGCCAAAGAAATGAGGGGAACCCAGTAGATACCCATATTGAATCAGAACAAGGTAGTCGTCAATTTATGCTACAAGAAGAGCTGCAAAAGTATGAAAATAATCAATCATGAAATGCCGCAAGAAACTAATCTAATTAAAACTATTGCAAAAGGTATGAGACTTTTCGAAAGTGGTGGCACTCGCATAGTTTGGAGCAGGCTTACCAATATTTATCGACCGTTTCCGCGGCGTCAAACATCGGGAATAAATTAAGAAGCAGGCTTGGAGACGATACTTTGGATACTTTGCTATCCGAAAAAACCAATGAACCTCGAATCCCGGGATCCCGGGATCCCGGGATTCGAGGTTCATTGGTTTTTTCGGATAGCAAAGTATCCAAAATATCGTCTCCAAGCCTGCTTCTTAATTTATTCCCGATGTTTGACGCCGCGGAAACGGTCGATAAATATTGGTAAGCCTGCTCCAAACTATGCGAGTGCCACCACTTTCGAAAAGTCTCATACCTTTTGCAATAGTTTTAATTAGATTAGTTTCTTGCGGCATTTCATGATTGATTATTTTCATACTTTTGCAGCTCTTCTTGTAGCATAAATTGACGACTACCTTGTTCTGATTCAATATGGGTATCTACTGGGTTCCCCTCATTTCTTTGGCTAGCAAGCAAAGGGTCCAGCATCTAGATCATTGAAGTATTTTTTTTTAATATTTGCGTTGCTTGGTTTCCAAAATAGAGATTCTATTTCACTTGGTAAATTTTTGCTGGCACAATGTAGATTCTGGAGATAGCTTAGCTAACCAGATAGCTCAGTACACGGACGCTCTTTTGTTCGGTCCAATATTGCAATTTTCATAGCATTCACAAGAATGTACCGTTTTTCTCCTAGCAGCCTAAATAAAAATCTTGATGAAGTATTAGCAGTGCATAAATTTGCATCTTTGCGATTTAAGGCCTTCACAGTCAATTTTACAAGGAGTAAAACTTCAATAAGTTTCTGAATCGAATCAAACTCAGTTCCTTTTAATCGCTCTGGATATTGCAGGCCTATTAATGTATACTATTTTTCAAAATGGAAAACCGTTTCAACATTGTCATGAGATTATTTCATCTTGTTATACAATCCAGTAAGTGAGATAATTAAATGCCTTGCTCGGATTTGACATAGTTTTGAAGATCGTTATGATTTTTCGCTGAAGCTTTTTTAAAATATAAAACTAAATTACGAAGTTTCTTTATGCATGCGCTGATGTCCTTCGTCAGATCTAGCGTGTCTTGCAGGCGACCGGGAGCAACGTAGTAAGCTGATTCAGGAGCGTCCAAATCTTCGTGGTCTTCGTCCAGATTATCAGCTGCTTCATCAACTCTTTGATCTAGAATGGACCTCCTATTATAGAGAACATCGCAAACTGCGAAAAGGATGTTATGCGCGAAACAAATATGTTGCTCTGTATTAACTAGTCTGCCAACTTTTCGCATTTCATTTGACCCATCAGTTATGATGGTAACAATGTCTTTTCCTAAAGAAACATCAAACTCAGCGAAACGCTCTTTTAATATATCTAGGTAGTTTGCAACTGTCATTGATATCCTTACTCGCACCAAGCTCCAGTAAGAATTCACTAAGTAGATGCTAATATTTGTGTAGCGTCTATTTGTTGAAGAGGTCCACTCATCAAACGTCAAACAGAACCGTTCACCTGAGATACTAGCCTGTCTTACCTCATTTTTTATTATAGTAGGGGAGCCCAAGCGGGGATTTCTCGCGTTACTCGAGCGCGTCAGAAAATCATATGGGGAGAAGCCCTGCACCCTGCAATGTACCGTACCATATATGAGCCCTTAATATAGAGGGGTGCGTTGAGGGAAGCCCGTCAGATTAGTAAAAAAAAATTGATCCTCAGAAATACTCGAGCGCGTCAGATTAAGATAAGGTAAGTTAAGTACATCCAGAAAAGAGTATATTTCAATAATCTGACAATTTGAGCGTGGCTTAAGGAAATGGGCGAGTCACAAAGTTGTAAAAAAAAAACCTCACCTCGAAATACTCGAGCGCGATTAATTTTTTTTTTAATTTGAAGGAAATCCTATCAGGATTACGAAAAACATATAATCTGACGGTTTTCATGGGGCGATGTAGCTAAAATCATCAATAAATGAAAAAAATTGCAGGATAAAAACTGATCTTATCTTGTTTAACAGTGGGCAAAAAGCAGGTGACGAGCTCATTTCAGATGGAAGCTGAGGGATACCATTTTATGGAAAGGGGGGGATAACTTTTCGGTGCACACTTTTCCATCTACCCTGGAGTGTGGTAGGTAAGTTTGTTTGCATGTTTTTTTTTGCGCCTCTTACAAACTCACAAACATTCCAAGTCGTAGTCAAAATCGGATATCAACATTCCGTTGAGAAAAAAGATGCTGTTAGTAGCAAATGTTTAGATCAAAATATCTCCAAAACGGTTATAGTTATAAGAAATAGTCAGCAGATATTTTGTGTTGGAAATTTGTTAAGCTACAAATTCGTCATACATTGTTTTCTGAAGACGTGACCGTTACTCAGATATTTAGGAAAGGTCACTTTTGGTGACCTTTGACCCCGTATAAAAAGTAACGCAGCACTCGGATCGATGGGCACTTTTGACATTTTATTCAATACGCCAGTGCCAAGGTTCACACCAAAATTCAGCTTTCCCCTAATTTTGCCGAAGTTTGGCCTTTTTTATGTCGGATTTCACTGGACCAGACGCTTTGGTTTGTTTGTTGGTTTTTTTTAAATAATTTTGTGAATTAATAATGAGTGATGTAAGTGTGAAATGTGTATTTTGTGAAAAAGAAACTTGTGAAAAAATTAAAAAGTTTACACATGAAACATTAAAAAAATGTATGAATATCTTGCAATATCGTAAAGTGAAACGTGTTCGAAGAAAATCTAGCAACGCTTATGCTACGGTCGTAATTTCGGATGTAACATCTTTAAACGATATATATATAAATATATATATATATATATATATATATATATATATATATATATATATATATATATATATATATATATATATATATATATATATATATATATATATATATATATATATATATATATATATATATATATATATATATATATATATATATCTTTCATCCAGTTATTTCATCCAGTAATAAAAAGAAGAAACGATTTTTTTTTTCAAATTGTCAGATTAACAATATCCCTCCATATAATTGTCAGATTATCATTTAGGACAACTAAGACATCAAGTTGAACCCTCTGTATAAAATTCTGACGCGCTCGAGTATTTCAAAGTAACATTTTTTTTTTACATTTTCAAAAATCAGTCATGACTTTTGGTCACGTCCAAATCGTCAGTCATTCAAATAGGACACTTTTTTGAGTTCACTTAACATTCCCTCTGAATATCTGACACGCTCGAATAACTTTTTTTGTTTGTGTTTTTTTACCTCTTTTTACGGCCACCCCCCACCAGTTAATCGTCAGATAAATATCTATCAGCTATCAGAGAGACAAAGCGCGTATACACTATGAATGTCTGACGCGCTCGAGTATTTCCATGTTACTGTTTTTTTTTACGTTTTTGAACATTTTTACACGCTCTCCCCCCCACTAAAATGGAAAACTTGACATAAACTTTTTTTCATTTTAGAACCTAATCTTCACAATCCACTAGGTCCCCATGACGCTTTAGTAACTGCAAATTTAGCATCCCGGGCTCCCCTACTATTATTTTTTGTTTATCCTGCTTGCATAGCCCACAGCTTTTTTTTGATTGTTATTGAGGATTTTGGTAAATCTGTGCATGCATTCGCTAGTATTAATTTCTTACTTATTTACAAACCCCTTTGTATTCTCTTGTTAACTGTTACATCGGTTGGTTTTGCTCTATTCTTTACGCATTTTGATGTGAACCTGCATGCTAATTGCTTTCTCATAAATATGGATTCTATTTGCTCTTTTCGAGTCTTACCGTAATTTGATTGCCGATTATGGTTGACTCCCGGCCCCGGAATCTAGGCCAATTTCTGATCCCAAAAATCCCGGGAATAGAATTCATATATCCCGGGATTTTCGGGACCAGAAATAAGCCGGGATCCCGGGATTGGATTCGCTATGTACAATGCACTATTGTTTGCATTCAACCATACATATCAAATTTCCAAGTGTAGACCATGAATATCCACGCCATACGACATATTCAAGTGCGACATAAATTCTTGTTGTCGCTATGGCACGCGACCCAAATACATGGTATATGGTTTCAGTGTGAATGAGCGTACATGACAATAATTCTTAAGCATGTGGATAAAGTGGCTCTAGGAATATCGGTCAAGTGTCGTGTGAGAAAATAGGGCACGTGTGAATCATGAGAAAATATCGTGTCGTGAGGAAATATATTTCATTATGATTTATTTCAGGGCATGCTGAGTATTAGTAATAAAGTAGGTTAAGTTATTATAGAAAAATCGTATATAAGGAATTATAAGATTAGTGGAAAATAGATTCAGTAGAGTGGATTCACTGAGAACAGTTGTTTTACTCGAGAGATCTCTGATTTGCTCTTGCGAGAATTTCCCTTGCAAAGCCAACCAACGAAAGCACGGCAAATGTTTAAGATTAGCTTAAGCATGGTGCCAACAATAACTGCGGCCTCGCCGCTTTGGTAGGTTGGATCCCTTTTTATTTAATTCTTTAATTCTTCTAAATCACTGTTGAGATAATCTTACTTTTCCTCTGCACCAGTGAGGACCCAACGCCATCGCAGAAGGCAGAAAAAAAGTCAAAAGGCCCGTACACCAACATATTTCAATATATATATATATATATATATATATATATATATATATATATATATATATATATATATATATATATATATATATATATATATATATATAATATATATATATATATATATATATATATATATATATATATATATATATATATATATATATATATATATATATATATATATATATATATATATATATATATATATATATATATATATATATATGTATCAGCAAAATGATTAAGAGAGATCATCTCTGGAGTGGCCGATTCGATTGAGCTGAAATTTTCTAAAAACGTAGATGTTTATAGTAGGTAGGTCCATGAAGTGCTAAAATTCAGATATCCTAAACCTTTTGGTGGCGGCGAGCGTTTAAGTGAATTTTGAGGTATTCCTCCATTTCCAAGCAGTGTAAATTTTTGTTAAAATAAATCCTTTTGATTGAAAACTTATTATGTTTTTAGCTTGCCAATGTTAAAAATTTTGAAATTTTGAGCCGCGTGTCGGTGCAGCGTGCCGAAAAGTAGGCAGAGACTTTTTTTCAAATTTTGTTTTTTCGTTTCTTCCGACAAAAACATTGGATCATCGTGAAATTTGCAGAGCATATTGATAATGAAAAAGATTAAACACACCTGGAATTTTGAGATAGTGGGGGTAACCCTATAGGTATGGCAAGCTTCTGAAAAAAAAATCCTTTAAAACATTGACCCTCTTGAAAAACTTTTGATTTTTGACACAAAATTCAAATCATTGATGAACTTCAACCTTTGTGCAGCATGTCAAATTGAAATTTTTAAAAATCCGATTTGCACAAGAACATTAACCCATCACCAAATTACCTCTATTTTCAGCACTCGAAAGCTCTGTTCACGAGAACTGATGACCGAATTATCCTTTCATAATGAAATTCACAGGACATGTTGGTATTAACTAGGATCAGGTCTGATAGAAGTGATTTTGAAATGCGGGCAACCCTGTGGCAGTGGTGACATCTTGAAAAATCACTGAGAAAAAAAACAGCTTTTTGGCCTATAACTTCCGATTCAGCCATCAGATTTAATCAAAATTCACACAATATTTGGACCTTACTTAAGCTAACATTTGGTGAAAATTTGACTGAAAAATTAGAATAAAGTTGCCAGCTATTGTGATTTTTGTCTCCTAAGTCTTGCAAATTTGCTCAGCAAAATAAAGCATTTTTCAATTTTACTTCCGGTGTAGTCATGATATCAAAATGAAGTTTATGCAGTAAATAGACTTTAATGTGAACCAAATGTCGTAGAAATTTCGTACAAAAATTATCAGAGGGCTGCCAGCTATGACCAATTTTTGTAATTTATTGAATTACTTTACTGAGCGATTATGTCATTAGATTTGCAAATGGGAACGATCCTGCAATGAAAATTAACAACAAATATTAACGCTTTGAAAACTTGAAAAGTTTTGAGGGTGGTAACCCCAAAATTTTTTTCACCCGTATAACTTCTAGCACAGTGATTCAATCGAAACGAAATTTACTGGTTGGGTTGAACTTAACGTGAAGCAGATTTGGTATATATTTTGCTTTGCTGCTGACACAGGGTAACCAGCTTTAGCCATTTTCGTAACTATTGCATCAACAGATGCTTCAAATAACATAATCGTATGCAAAGTATTTGCAATAAAAATAAGAAACCAATTCGTAAATTTTTCGATTTTTGAACATTTTTTGAATGGCAGCCTCAAACAACGTTTAACCGCTTAAACTTTCGACGAAATCCTCCGATGAGAACGAAATTCACAAGATAAGTTGATTTAAGTATGAGCTTCTTAAGGTAAACTTACTGCTGCTTCGTTGGGAAAATGTTGTCAGCACTGAACATTTTCATAATTTGTGTTATAGTTGAGTTCTGTTGCTTTGAATAAGGAATGGTTGATAGCATTCTACAAAAAAGTGTATTACGACTTTCCACATTTTTTTGCCACTCAAGGACAATTTCTTCGAAAATTAGTTTTCTAGCGGTTCAGGTGCGCTAGAGTTTTAATTGATAGTCTTGAATTCTTCCAGTCTTGGGATGTCGCCATACTATGCGCTGAAACGATTGATGCTCAGGGTGTATCCCAATCATCCAATACATCTTTTCAATGTCCGCATTTAAAGCATATTTGTATTTTCTCCAATTCAACAGTGTCATATATAATGTTAATAACATTTGGTTAAATGATTTGCCGTTTGTTGTCCTCGCTGATGCGTCGAATACTACACGTAGTTTAGTAGTAGTGCTATCCTTGAAAACTGCATGGTGAGGAATGTAGTAATGAAGTTCATTATCATCTGGGGGATTACTTCTTCCATGTGATTCAGGTGTATATATTCATCCAGGCATTTTCCAGATTCATCTGCGAATACTGAGTTTTTTATGAATTGTTTTGGGAGTGTTCCTAATCTTCTAATGGCTTGCTGCCTTGATTGTCCTAATGTTGGTAGCGTATCATCTCGAAATGGTAATCTGATTTGATACCTGCCTGATAACAGTATTCTGAAATATCCAATTTGTTGAAATGTTGGCAGCCTCTTGTGTTGATGATTCTACTTTGTAGATCACCCGTAATTTTTCGTATAACGAAGAGTTTTATTCGATAGTAGTTTGATTTTTTCCACACGAGCGTAGTGTTAATTTGACTTGTTTGTTTGATTGATTCGTGTTGCTCATGTGCAATCCTGGTACCTTTGCTGAAGCTGGTTTGCAAACTGCTTGCAGTTTTTTACACGCTGCTTGGGCTATGAATGATGCTTCTGACCCTGTGTCTACGAAACACCTTAATGTAACGTATTTCCCGTGCTCTGTTTGAGCAATGACTTATGCTGTGGATAGTAACGCATGAGAAGTTTCCCAAGTGAAGTGATTGTCAGTGACTTGTTTTTCCCTTCCACTGGGCCCAGAATTTGAATTGCTTGAAGTATGGTTACTATCTTTTGACATTGAGTGCTATTTGGATATTGGTTTGACTTGACTTTCCTCCTGAGCATGTAACGAATGATTGTCTCTTGTGTTATCGTGTAACGTTGTGTGATGCATAGGCGTGCCGTGGCCTAAAATCTGGCAGGGGCCAGGGACCGAAAGGTTCAAAACATGCGATGGTTTTGTCTTCCGTAACGTACACGTACTGTTCTTACAACTTATATAATTTACTAACACACTGTATGTTTTTTAATTGATTCTTTGTTATTTCTTCTCTGTGAATACGTATGAGCTACTACCCCATGCATATAATGTGAATGGTAGGTATGAACTACACATGAATTTTCTATGACCGCTAAGAAAGAACACTTGTATGAATTATACGGGAATAAAATGAAAATAACTAAATATATAAAGCTATTTTATTCGTTAGCTAAATATATTTCAATTTATACTTGAACAAGAGGACAGCTTAGTTTCAAAATATCTTCGAAGAAATTGGAATATATTAAGCTTAGAAGGAAGAAATTGATATCTTGTAATGAACCTCGAATCCCGGGATCCCGGGATCCCGGAATTTGAGATTTTTTAATCTCGTAATCCCGGGATTGAAAAAATGGTTCGGGATTGGAATCCCTAATTGTACATGACCTATGCAGTACGTGTGGACTGCTAGTTCATATCTTGTTACATTGACGATATTAGTGGATCGGGTAATTTATGTTTTAATCTATTTCAGGCATAGTGAATATGTATCATTACACTTTTACCCTTTTTACTAATGTTCGAAGAAGAACATTAGTATTAAAATCACTTTGGCCAAACATTCATATTTCTATATAACATTCATATTTCAATATATACTATATATCGTCAAAAAATTTCAGTGAAAAAATCTCAGGAAATCTCAGGAATCGCCATCCAATTGAACTGAAATTTTCAGGACACATTGATGTATATGCAAAATAGTGTCAGGTCTCGTCAATCTTTAACCCTTTGGCGCCGGTGTCCATTTCAGTGATATTTTTAATATACCTATTATTCCGTACACAAATAATTTTTGCAAAAATAAAGTTGACAAAATAAATTTCAAACGTGTTTTACATGTGAATCAGATAATGTTTTGGAATTTTTTAACCCCATGTGTACGCTGGGTGCCTAAAAAGAGAACGTTAAAACTTGAAAATTTTTACATTACGATTACTTTTGACAGAGCTATTCAATCAAAACGAAATTTTCAGGACATATTGGTATTAGTTAGTTGTAGATTTTTGTAGATCACGATGATCTGATGTTTTAATGGGCGTGCTGGCAACCCTTTAGCTAGGACAGGCACCGAAAGTGAAAACCTCCAAATCATCGTCTCCCTTGAAAAAATGCCGCTTCTTCAAAAAAAAGCCACTCATATGTAAATCTTGTGCTTTGTTCACATAGACCAAAAACAAAATTTGATAGGGTATAACGGGCACGAGCTATTGATAAATAACATTCATAATACTTGTAGACAAATTAAATTAAAATAAGCAAGCGATGCATCTTTTTTTGACCGATACATCACATTTCAGTTCAGTTGTTTTTCAACCACGAAAATAAAAGGTCGTTTTAAAAATAAAAACAAACATACTTTTTATTAACTGGCGCAGTCGGAAACAAAGCTTATAAGTGGAAATTTTTTTCGCTATAATTCAATAATATACAGTTTGACGCGAAAAAACTTATAAGTCGCACCGAAACAAATATTTCGATCAAAAGTGGAAATATCGGAAAGAATTAATACAATAATCCGATTTCTCAATTTCCCTATTAACTTTCTCCCGTCTATAAATGGTGTAAAATTACTTAACTAAAATTGAAGTAAACCGCAGACACGGAGCGTATAATAATAACAACAATAAATAACCCTTAGAAGTTACCCTTGTGTGCCTTTTGTGCATTCTGAAGTGAATCTTGTGTGCCTTGTGTGCCATCTGAAGTCAACCTTGTGTGCCTTGTGCGCCATCTGAAGTGAACCTTCCCTGTAGCTTCAAAGTGATGATAGAAAATCAGTTCAGTAAGAGATATGCTGTAATACATTACAGAAGTGGTGATATGGTACGTTGATATATAGTGAAAACTACGACAATTGTAAATAATCATCTCGAAAACGTACGAGTATGCGTGATGGAAATCAAAGTCTAATTCGGAGTGTAGTACACCAATGACGCTGATTCATTTAGTTGAAAAATAAATAGGTTTGTGTGCCATACGAGACATTGTGCTGGTGGAATTTGGTGTTTAGTCCGCGGACTAAACGTGCGGTATATATGCTACCATTGACTTTGAAATGTACATAAATCTGGTAAGTACATGCAAATTTTGAATGTCACAAGTTAGCGATAAGCTAAAAATAAACAAAGAATGTGGAAGCAGTGAAGACGAAGTGGAGAATCTCATCAAATTATTCGAGAATAAATTCGTGGTACGAAAACCCGAAAATTATTCTGGAAACGCAATGGCGACAGTAGGACCAACTAATGAAATATCTACAGCAGAGAAAAAGGCAAGATTCGAATACATTTTTAAAAAAAATAGAGAAACTTCCAAATTTCAACGGAGATCCAGAAAAAATTGAAGTGCAACAATGGGTTGAAATCGTCGATAAGTTGTTCGCAGAAGCGGAAGGACTCGAACAAACCGACATCGCTATTTTGGGATACGAAATTTCAACACATGTTCTAGGCAGAGCACAGAAAGTGGTACGCAGAGGAGGCAAAGATTGGCAGAGAGTGCGTAAAGCATTATTTCAAGAATACGGAATCCACCAGGAACATGTGGCAATAATGGCAAACGTAGTTAAAAGTAGCGTAAAAGATTTCAAGAATTTACGTGATTACTACGATTTTCTAATGGACCAATTAGATAATCTAAATATTAGATCATCTATGGAACCAGATTATACAATAAAGCAGAATGAACAATTTATTTATAACCAATTTAAGAACCAACTAACTACAGGACAACACGCGCTAGTAATGGCTTGTAACGACATTTATTCAGCATTTGACACCTTAATGAAAAGACCAGATATTTTGAATCAAATAGAGCGAAGCCGAAATTCTTACGACAGAAATGAAAACCGTAACCATAGCAAAGTATATAGCAACAACAATAAAAACTATTTAAACCATCAGTCCAAGGACAATAATAACAAATATAAAAACCAAGATAAAGAATATAACCAAACTAATGAACGCGAAGCTTATTATAATAGAGGTAATAATTACGACAAAAAAGAGTATAAACCGTGGGAAAATAAGTATAATAAATATAATAATAAATACTGCAATCGAGAAAACGACAATAATCAAATGGAGGTAGATAAAACACACCTAACTCGCAAATCAAATAACCGAAACTCGCATGTATCGCGAATGTCAGTAGACAACATTAATTTAACACAGGAAGAAATACAAAAACAAATACGTGAATTACAACAATTATTACACAAGTTACCAACAGAGAGTAACCATATTAATATTGAAAACTATAATACTTTGGATACCGACTTACAAAATAAACTACCCATAATCAAAACTCGTATCGTCGAAAATAAAAGACCAATTAGAATTCTATTTGACACTGGAGCTGTGATATCCGTAATGAAATACCCTCTTGATTTGCCGATACGCGATTCAAAATGTGTGAAATTGACAACCATAAGTGGGGACACATATTCTTCATGCTCAGCGTCATTCACTATTCCTGAGATTGAAGAAAACTTACCTTTCAAAATAATTGATACATTTAGCCGACATTACGATGCCATAATAGGTATGGACATAATCCATAAACTGCAACTAGCATTTCATCCGAGCAAAGGCGTTCTGATACCAAAGGAACAGGAACCAGAAACGACGAAGGAAAATGCGTTAACGGAGGAAGAAATCAACCAGTTCGCGCAAACGGAGACTCAAGAAGAGCTAATACAGCAAAGTTTGTATCAAAACCTAAATGCGGAAGAAATTCACGAAGTAAAGAAACTACTGAAAGAATTCAAAGACGTAGTCTACGACAAGAATGAACCAATTACTGTTACAGATATTTTGGAACATGAAATCAAACTCATGAGCAACGATCCAATTTACATGAAACCATACAGAACACCTACGTCACTGCAGGGCGAATTGAAAAAACAAATACAAGAGTTAATAGACCTGGGGATCATAGTTAACTCAAAATCACCATATAGTGCACCTTGCTGCCTTGTGGGTAAAAAACCAGGCTTAGATGGAAAACCTAAACACCGTTTAGTAATTGACTTTACGAAGCTAAATAATATTACAGTACAAGACCGTTATCCTATACCAAATATGGAAGAAAACCTTCACGCGGTAGGAAATTGCACGTACTTCACATCGTTAGACCTTGCGCGTGGGTATCATCAGATTAATGTCAGAAAAGAAGACCAGGAAAAAACAGCGTTTTCAACACCTTTTGGGCACTATCATTTCACACGTATGCCGTTTGGCTTATGCACAGCACCTGCAACGTTCCAGAGAGCGGTCAATTATATGTTAAACGAGCTCATACCGGAAAAATGCGTAGTCTATTTAGACGACATACTTCTGTTTGGACATAGCTTACAAGAAATAGTCGACAACACAAAAAAAGTGCTGAAAATCATACGCAAGCATGGATTTCGCATTCAGTTAGAGAAATGCAAGTTTTTCCAGCACGAAACGATTTTTCTAGGACACAAAGTAACAAAACAAGGACTCAAACCAGATGACAAATATCTTAAAAAAATAAAGAAAGCGAAAATACCCAAAAACATACAACAGTTGCGAGCGTTTTTAGGGCTAAGCGGATATTATAGGAAATTCATCCAAAACTATGCAAAAATAGCAGAGCCATTAACCAATGCATTACTGAAAGACCAAGAACTAGACTACTTAAATCCGAGATTTATACAGTCCTTTAACAAACTAAGATGTATATTGACCGAGGACATAGTCCTCAAGACACCCGACTACAACATTAAATTCGAGATAGCAGCAGATGCATCAGATTATGCAATAGGGGGAGTTCTAGAGCAGGAAGGGCGACCCATAGGCTACGTATCAAGAACATTAAACAAATCTGAAAGAAACTACTCGACAATTGAGAAGGAGCTACTCGCGATAATCTGGACATTAAAACAGTTTCGTCATTATATTTATGGACGTCAAATTATCATCAAAACCGATCATAAGCCCCTGCAATGGCTGGAAAATCATAAAGACCAACACTCTAAATTATTTCGTTGGAAGCAACAGCTAACAGACTTTGATTACGAAATTAAATACCTCAAAGGTAAAACGAACGTCGGGCCAGATTACTTATCAAGACCACCCAGATCTGAAATCAATACAATGGAAAATGATAACATTTCAGGACAAGCAACAAGACACACCAACGTTGAAAATCCTAACCCCTTAATCGCTATTAAAAATCACCCAGTAAACCAATATAAAAACCAAATAATATGGGAACGCACACTAACCAAAACTAAACAATTCAATAACAATGTGTACACAATTAACGATGAACTAACAAACGATGAAAGACAACTTGCAGAATGGGTAAAAGAGAACGTCAACCCCAACCAAAAACACGGAATATATATAGAACAGGATAATCAATTTTGTAAATTACAAAATGTCATTTTAAACTTATTTCCAAATAAAGTTAAAAATTTTACAAGAACTAATATTCTGAAACAAACAATAGCAAACAAAACCGACTTTGATAAAATCATCACCGAAAACCACCATAAGAGATACCATAGAGGATGTTGGGAAAATCTACAATATTTTTACAAAAGCTACTATTTCCCAAACGCCAGAAAACATATACGTGAAATGATCAACAATTGCACTATTTGCCAGAAAAATAAATACGAAAAGAATGTACCTAAATACGAATATATCCCATTAACAATCCCAGAACAACCGAAACAAGAAATCGTTATCGATATATTTACGATTGATCAAAAGATGTACCTTACCATCATGGACAGATTCTCGAAATTCTTATTATCACACTACATAGAGGACAAGAACATGACGACGCAAATTGCAGTATTGAAAAAAATATTCGACACATGGGCAAAATCCGTCCATGTATGTATGGAAAATGATTATAATAACCACATCTTCATCAAACTCTTGCAACAGCAGCAAATAAGTTATCACATTACGTCTCCGAATAACCACAATGGAACCGCGGATATCAACGCTGCCCATAGAACTTTAAGCGAAATAATAAGAATAATTAGAGCCCAAGAAACACACATGCCTGTAGAAGAGATAATGCGCATAGCAAGGGATGCCTGCAATAAAGCATATCATGTATCACATAAGTGTACACCAGCGGATGTCGAACTCCAACACTGTGAATTGGACCACGGTGAAGGAAACTTTAAAAAAATATAAACAGCAGTGTGCAAGGATATATAATAAAAACAGAGTGCAACTACCAAACCTAAGTGGAAATCAATTAGTGTTAAATAAACCGGACAAAGTACACAGAAATAAAAGACAACCTAACAGATATATAGTGAATAAAATAAAAAATAACTTTAATATAACTAAACAAGAAAGAGTGCATCCTAAGCTTATCAAGCAATATAAGGGCACCAAGACATTAAAAATAGACATTCCGTACCATTACTTGAAAGGTATACATCCATCCGCCAAAAAATTAATACAAAAAATAATAAACAAACTAAAAAGTGAAAAAGAACGGGAATTCGCGACAAACTTCGTAAACGAAGAAATAAAAACAATCAAAAACCCAAATGACCAACTAACTAAGGCAAAAGAGCTCGAAAAGCAATTATGCTTCTAACGAAAATATTTGGATAACTTTTTCAGGAGCAAAAGAAAAACCAGGAAGGGCGAGCTATTGATAAATAACATTCATAATACTTGTAGACAAATTAAATTATAAAAATAAGCAAGCGATGCATCTTTTTTTGACAGATACATCACATTTCAGTTCAGTTGTTTTTCAACCACGAAAATAAAAGGTCGTTTTAAAAATAAAAAAAACTCTAGCGCACCTGAACCGCTAGAAACACTAATGTTCGAAGAACAGTAGAAGAGTCGCACAGGTTTTGAGTGCATATTCCACCACATGAGCAGCTTATTACGGCCAAACTGTTTCAAATGCCACGTTTTACTTTGGTCTCAAGAATGCATTATAACTCATATGGTAGAAGATTTCAGGTATTACCACTGGCATGAATTTCGTTTATGAGAGAAAAATACGGGTTAATTATGTTCGTTATCAGTTGCTTATTTCACCAAACTTTGAAAGCAGCATCTCATATAACATCAATGAAGAAAATGCTCAGCGCCTGCAGCACTGTGAAAAATGACGAAAACGAAAAATTTGCAGAACTTAGGGAATTGAAACATCGGTTATTTATTTTCATTGTAAATGTTTCCGGTATGAATACTAACTGTAAGCATTTATTGATACAAAAGTAGCACAACCGACTCGTGCTGGCAACCTTTCGCCAGTATTAAAGCCAAGAATATATCACATCTGCTTCACGTTGTTATTTTACATTCGAAGTTATAGGAGTATAAAGAAATTAAGGGTTACTTGCAGCGACTTTTTTCAACTAATCGAAAGCTTAATATTTGCTGTTTATTGTCACTACAATATCATTACCAATTGAAAATTCTACGATAAAACTGCTTAATAAAGATATTGCAAACAAACACAAAACCAACAATAGCGGGCAACCCTATCGAGGCTTTTCAACCAAATTTGGCCTGAATAATGCTTATAATAGTTTCCATTAATCGTATGAAATTCAAATTGATTTCATGACTGCACTGGAAGTTATAGGGCAAAAAGTTTTATTTTCCTGAGAGAATTTTCAAAACCAAAGCTACAAAAATTACCATAGCTGGCAGCACCAATCGAATTTTTCAACCAAATTTCTATCGAACAGAGTTTAGAGTAAGGTGCAACTACTGCGTCAATTTCATGAAAATCTGGTTACTAATTTACATTTCATAGGGCAAAAAGCAGTTTTTTTTTCTTTGTAATTTTTCAAGATGGCACCACTGGCACAGAGATGTCCATAATTCAAAATCGCTTCTATCAGACCTGGTTCTACTTAAGTCCAATGCATTATGTAAATTTCAATGGTATCTGATTATTGGTTCGTGAATTCCCGTGAACAGAAGTTTTTGATGCTAAAAATATAGGTTAACTGGGAGAGGGTTACCGTTCTTGTCCGACATGAAATTTCCAAAGTTTTACTTTGAACGTGTAGATAAAGCATAAGATTTGTATACAGATTGGTTTTATTGTAAGAAACGGACATTTTTAGGATATTCGATGATTTGAATGTTTTCACTTCCAAATTTTTATTTTTTCAAATTTAAGACACCAAAATTATCATAGCTGGCAGCTCCAACCGAATTTTACAACCAAATTTCTACCAAACGGTCCAGCTACTGTGTGAATTTCGTCAAAATCGAACGATTCAATCAGAATTTATAGGGCTAAAAGCAGTTATCTTTTTAATGATTTTTCAAGATGGCACCACTGGCACAGAATTGCCCGCATTTCAAAATCACTTCTATCAGACCTGGTCCTATATAAGACCAATATAGTCTGCAAATTTCAAATAATTCTGCTCATTCGATCGTGATTTTCCGTGAACAGAAGTTTTTGATGCTAAAAATATAGGTGAATTGGGCAAAGGTTACCAGGCGTACCCGTTATACCATATCAAATTTTTTTTTTGGTCTATATAAAAAAAGCACGAAATTGACATATGAGTGGCTTTTTTTTGAAGAAACGGCATTTTTTCAAGAGAGACGATGATTTGAAGGTTTTCACTTTCAGTGCCTGCCCTAGCTTCAGGGTTGCCAGCATGCCCATCAAAAGCTATAGAAATTTACAAATAAATAATACCAATATGTCCTGGAAATTTCGTAATGATTGAACAGCTCTGTCAAAAGTTATCGCAATTTAAAAATTTTCATTCTTTCCCGTTCTATTTTTAGGCACCCAGCGCACACATGGGGTTAAAAAATTCCAAAACATTATCCGACTCACATGTAAAACACGTCCGGAATTTATTTCGTCAACTTTATTTTTGCAAAACTTATTTGTGTGCGGAATAATAGGTATATTAAAAATATCACTAAGGGTTAAAGATTTTTAACTTTTTCTGAGACCTGGCACTATTCTGCATATACACCAATGTGTCCTAAAAATTTCAGTTCAATCGGATGGCGCGTTCCTGAGATTTTTTCACTGAAATTTTTTGATGATATATATATATATATATATATATATATATATATATATATATATATATATATATATATATATATATATATATATATATATATATATATATATATATATATATATATATATATATATATATATATAAATATATATATATATATATATATATATATATATATATATATATATATATATATATATATATATATATATATATATATATATATATATATATATATATATATATATATATATATATATATATATATATATATATATATATATATATATATATATATATATAGAAATATGAATTTTTGGCCAAAGTGATTTTAATACTAATGTTCTTCTTCGAACATTAGTAAAAAACATACTTTTTATTAACTCACGCCTGGTTACCCTTGCCCAATTTACCTATATTTTTAGCATCAAAAATTTCTGTTCACGGAAGCTCACGATCCGATAAGCAGAATTAATTGAAATTTGCAGAATGTATTGGTCTTAAAAAGAACCAGGTCTGATAGAAGTGATTTTGAAATGCGGGCGATTCTTTGCCAGTGGTGCCATCTTGAAAAATCACTTACTGCTTTTCGTCCTATAAATTCTGATTCAATCATTCAATTTCGACGAAATTCACACAGTAGCTTAACCTTACTTTAAACCACGTTTGGTAGAAATTAGGTTGAAAAATTCGGTTGGAGCTGCCAGCTATGATAGTTTTGGTGTCTTAAATTTGAAAAATAAAAATATGGAAGTGGAAACATTCAAACCATCGAATATCCTAAAAAATGTCCGTTTCTTACAATAAAACCAATCTGTATACAAATCTTATGGTTTATCTACACGTTCAAAGTGAAACTTTGGAAATTTCATGTCGGACAAGAACGGTAACCCTTTCCCAGTTAACCTATATTTTTAGCATCAAAAACTTCTGCTCACGGGAACTCACGAATCAATAATCAGATGCAATTGAAATTTACAGAATGCATTGGACTTAAGTAGGACTTTGTCTGATAGAAGCGATTTAGAATTATAGGCATTTCTGTGCCAGTGGTGCCATCTTGAAAAATTACAAAGAAAAAAAAACTCTAGCGCATCAGAACCACTAGAAAACTAATTTTCGAAGAAATTGTCTTTGGGTAACCAATAAATTTGGTAAGACGTTATACACTTTTTTGTAGAATAATATCAACCATTCCTTATCTCAAGGAATAAAAAAGACTATAACACAAATGATGAAAATGTTCAGTGATGGCAACACTTTCCCAACGAAGCAGCAATAAGTTTACCATAACAAGCTCATACTTAAATCAACTTATCCTTTGAATTTCGTTCTCATCGGAGGATTTCATCCAAAGTTTCAGCGGTTAAACGTTGTTTGAGGCTGCCAACCGAAAAATCTTCAAAACTCGGAAAATTTAAAAATTGATTTCTTACTTTTATCGCAAATGCTTTGCATATGAGTATGTAATTTCAAGCATCTGTTGGTGCAATATTAACGAAAATGGCTAATGCAGGTTACCTTGTGTCAGCAGCAGAGCAAAATATATACCAAATCTGCTTCACGTTAAGTTAAACCCAACCAGTAAATTTCGTTTCGATTGAATCACTGCGCTGGAAGTTGAAAAGGTGAAAAGAATTTTAGGGCTGCCACCCTCAAAAGTTTTCAAATTTTTAAAGCATTAATTTTTGTTGTTAATTTTCATTGCAGGACTATTCCTATTTGCGAATCTAATGACATAATCGCTCAGTAAAGAAATTCCACAAAATTACAAAAATGGTCATAGCTGGCAAATCTTTCATGATTTTTGTACGAAATTCCTACGACATTTACTTCACATTAAGGTCCATTTACTGCATAAACTTCATTTTGATTTATGCACTGGACCGGAAGCTATAGGGAAAAAAGCTCTATTTCGCTGAGCAAATTCGCAAGATTTATGAGACAAAAATCACCATAACTGGCAGCTCTATTCTAAATTTTCAACCAAATTTTCACCAAATATTACATAAAGTAAGGTTCAAGTACTAAGTGAGTTTTGTTAAAATCTGATGGCTGAATCGGAAGTTATAGGCCAAAAAGCTGTTTTTTCCCAGTGATTTTTCAAGATGGTTCCACTGCCACAGGGTTGCCTGCATTTGAAAATCAGGGTTGCCTGCATTTGGTGATTGAAGTAAGGTCCAGCTACTGTGTGAATTTCGTCAAAATCGAACGATTCAATCAGAATTTATAGGGCTAAAAGCAGTTATCTTTTTTAATGATTTTTCAAGATGGCACCACTGGCACAGAATTGCCCGCATTTCAAAATCACTTCTATCAGACCTGGTCCTATATAAGACCAATATAGTCTGCAAATTTCAAATAATTCTGCTCATTCGATCGTGATTTTCCGTGAACAGAAGTTTTTGATGCTAAAAATATAGGTGAATTGGGCAAGGGTTACCAGGCGTACCCGTTATACCATATCAAATTTTTTTTTGGTCTATATAAAAAAAGCACGAAATTGACATATGAGTGGCTTTTTTTTGAAGAAACGGCATTTTTTCAAGAGAGACGATGATTTGAAGGTTTTCACTTTCAGTGCCTGCCCTAGCTTCAGGGTTGCCAGCATGCCCATCAAAAGCTACAGAAATTTACAACTAGATAATACCAATATGTCCTGAAAATTTCGTAATGATTGAATAGCTCTGTCAAAAGTTATCGCAATTTAAAAATTTTCATTTTTTCCCGTTCTCTTTTTAGGCACCCAGCGCACACATGGGGTTAGAAAATTCCAAAACATTATCCGACTCACATGTAAAACACGTCCGGAATTTATTTCGTCAACTTTATTTTTGCAAAACTTATTTGTGTGCGGAATAATAGGTATATTAAAAATATCACTAAAATGGCCGCCGGCGCCAAAGGGTTAAAGATTTTTAACTTTTTCTGAGACCTGGCACTATTCTGCATATACACCAATGTGTCCTAAAAATTTCAGTTCAATCGGATGGCGCGTTCCTGAGATTTTTTCACTGAAATTTTTTGATGATATATATATATATATATATATATATATATATATATATATATATATATATATATATATATATATATATATATATATATATATATATATATATATAGAAATATGAATTTTTGGCCAAAGTGATTTTAATACTAATGTTCTTCTTCGAACATTAGTAAAAAACATACTTTTTATTAACTCACGCCTGGTTACCCTTGCCCAATTTACCTATATTTTTAGCATCAAAAATTTCTGTTCACGGAAGCTCACGATCCAATAAGCAGAATTAATTGAAATTTGCAGAATGTATTGGTCTTAAAAAGAACCAGGTCTGATAGAAGTGATTTTGAAATGCGGGCGATTCTTTGCCAGTGGTGCCATCTTGAAAAATCACTTACTGCTTTTAGTCCTATAAATTCTGATTCAATCGTTCAATTTCGACGAAATTCACACAGTAGCTTAACCTTACTTTAAACCACGTTTGGTAGAAATTAGGTTGAAAAATTCGGTTGGAGCTGCCAGCTATGATAGTTTTGGTGTCTTAAATTTGAAAAATAAAAATATGGAAGTGGAAACATTCAAACCATCGAATATCCTAAAAAATGTCCGTTTCTTACAATAAAACCAATCTGTATACAAATCTTATGGTTTATCTACACGTTCAAAGTGAAACTTTGGAAATTTCATGTCGGACAAGAACGGTAACCCTTTCCCAGTCAACCTATATTTTTAGCATCAAAAACTTCTGCTCACGGGAACTCACGAATCAATAATCAGATACAATTGAAATTTACAGAATGCATTGGACTTAAGTAGGACTTTGTCTGATAGAAGCGATTTAGAATTATAGGCATTTCTGTGCCAGTGGTGCCATCTTGAAAAATTACAAAGAAAAAAAAACTCTAGCGCATCAGAACCACTAGAAAACTAATTTTCGAAGAAATTGTCTTTGGGTAACCAATAAATTTGGTAAGACGTTATACACTTTTTTGTAGAATAATATCAACCATTCCTTATCTCAAGGAATAAAAAAGACTATAACACAAATGATGAAAATGTTCAGTGATGGCAACACTTTCCCAACGAAGCAGCAATAAGTTTACCATAACAAGCTCATACTTAAATCAACTTATCCTTTGAATTTCGTTCTCATCGGAGGATTTCATCCAAAGTTTCAGCCGTTAAACGTTGTTTGAGGCTGCCAACCGAAAAATGTTCAAAACTCGGAAAATTTAAAAATTGATTTCTTACTTTTATCGCAAATGCTTTGCATATGAGTATGTAATTTCAAGCATCTGTTGGTGCAATATTAACGAAAATGGCTAATGCAGGTTACCTTGTGTCAGCAGCAGAGCAAAATATATACCAAATCTGCTTCACGTTAAGTTAAACCCAACCAGTAAATTTCGTTTCGATTGAATCACTGCGCTGGAAGTTGAAAAGGTGAAAAGAATTTTAGGGCTGCCACCCTCAAAAGCTTTCAAATTTTTAAAGCATTAATTTTTGTTGTTAATTTTCATTGCAGGACTATTCCTATTTGCAAATCTAATGACATAATCGCTCAGTAAAGAAATTCCACAAAATTACAAAAATGGTCATAGCTGGCAAATCTTTCATGATTTTTGTACGAAATTCCTACGACATTTACTTCACATTAAGGTCCATTTACTGCATAAACTTCATTTTGATTTATGCACTGGACCGGAAGCTATAGGGAAAAAAGCTCTATTTCGCTGAGCAAATTCGCAAGATTTATGAGACAAAAATCACCATAACTGGCAGCTCTATTCTAAATTTTCAACCAAATTTTCACCAAATATTACATAAAGTAAGGTTCAAGTACTAAGTGAGTTTTGTTAAAATCTGATGGCTGAATCGGAAGTTATAGGCCAAAAAGCTGTTTTTTCCCAGTGATTTTTCAAGATGGTTCCACTGCCACAGGGTTGCCTGCATTTCAAAATCAGGGTTACCTGCATTTGGTGATTGAAGTAAGGTCCAGCTACTGTGTGAATTTCGTCAAAATCGAACGATTCAATCAGAATTTATAGGGCTAAAAGCAGTTATCTTTTTTAATGATTTTTCAAGATGGCACCACTGGCACAGAATTGCCCGCATTTCAAAATCACTTCTATCAGACCTGGTCCTATATAAGACCAATATAGTCTGCAAATTTCAAATAATTCTGCTCATTCGATCGTGATTTTCCGTGAACAGAAGTTTTTGATGCTAAAAATATAGGTGAATTGGGCAAGGGTTACCAGGCGTACCCGTTATACCATATCAAATTTTTTTTTTGGTCTATATAAAAAAAGCACGAAATTGACATATGAGTGGCTTTTTTTTGAAGAAACGGCATTTTTTCAAGAGAGACGATGATTTGAAGGTTTTCACTTTCAGTGCCTGCCCTAGCTTCAGGGTTGCCAGCATGCCCATCAAAAGCTACAGAAATTTACAACTAGATAATACCAATATGTCCTGAAAATTTCGTAATGATTGAATAGCTCTGTCAAAAGTTATCGCAATTTAAAAATTTTCATTTTTTCCCGTTCTCTTTTTAGGCACCCAGCGCACACATGGGGTTAGAAAATTCCAAAACATTATCCGACTCACATGTGAAACACGTCCGGAATTTATTTCGTCAACTTTATTTTTGCAAAACTTATTTTTGTGCAGAATAATAGGTATATTAAAAATATCACTAAAATGGCCGCCGGCGCCAAAGGGTTAAAGATTTTTAACTTTTTCTGAGACCTGGCACTATTCTGCATATACACCAATGTGTCCTAAAAATTTCAGTTCAATCGGATGGCGCGTTCCTGAGATTTTTTCACTGAAATTTTTTGATGATATATATATATATATATATATATATATATATATATATATATATATATATATATATATATATATATATATATATATATATATATATATATATATATATATATATATATATATATATATATATATATATATATATATATATATATATAGAAATATGAATTTTTGGCCAAAGTGATTTTAATACTAATGTTCTTCTTCGAACATTAGTAAAAAACATACTTTTTATTAACTCACGCCTGGTTACCCTTGCCCAATTTACCTATATTTTTAGCATCAAAAATTTCTGTTCACGGAAGCTCACGATCCGATAAGCAGAATTAATTGAAATTTGCAGAATGTATTGGTCTTAAAAAGAACCAGGTCTGATAGAAGTGATTTTGAAATGCGGGCGATTCTTTGCCAGTGGTGCCATCTTGAAAAATCACTTACTGCTTTTAGTCCTATAAATTCTGATTCAATCGTTCAATTTCAACGAAATTCACACAGTAGCTTAACCTTACTTTAAACCACGTTTGGTAGAAATTAGGTTGAAAAATTCGGTTGGAGCTGCCAGCTATGATAGTTTTGGTGTCTTAAATTTGAAAAATAAAAATATGGAAGTGGAAACATTCAAACCATCGAATATCCTAAAAAATGTCCGTTTCTTACAATAAAACCAATCTGTATACAAATCTTATGGTTTATCTACACGTTCAAAGTGAAACTTTGGAAATTTCATGTCGGACAAGAACGGTAACCCTTTCCCAGTCAACCTATATTTTTAGCATCAAAAACTTCTGCTCACGGGAACTCACGAATCAATAATCAGATACAATTGAAATTTACAGAATGCATTGGACTTAAGTAGGACTTTGTCTGATAGAAGCGATTTAGAATTATAGGCATTTCTGTGCCAGTGGTGCCATCTTGAAAAATTACAAAGAAAAAAAAACTCTAGCGCATCAGAACCACTAGAAAACTAATTTTCGAAGAAATTGTCTTTGGGTAACCAATAAATTTGGTAAGACGTTATACACTTTTTTGTAGAATAATATCAACCATTCCTTATCTCAAGGAATAAAAAAGACTATAACACAAATGATGAAAATGTTCAGTGATGGCAACACTTTCCCAACGAAGCAGCAATAAGTTTACCATAACAAGCTCATACTCAAATCAACTTATCCTTTGAATTTCGTTCTCATCGGAGGATTTCATCCAAAGTTTCAGCGGTTAAACGTTGTTTGAGGCTGCCAACCGAAAAATGTTCAAAACTCGGAAAATTTAAAAATTGATTTCTTACTTTTATCGCAAATGCTTTGCATATGAGTATGTAATTTCAAGCATCTGTTGGTGCAATATTAACGAAAATGGCTAATGCAGGTTACCTTGTGTCAGCAGCAGAGCAAAATATATACCAAATCTGCTTCACGTTAAGTTAAACCCAACCAGTAAATTTCGTTTCGATTGAATCACTGCGCTGGAAGTTGAAAAGGTGAAAAGAATTTTAGGGCTGCCACCCTCAAAAGCTTTCAAATTTTTAAAGCATTAATTTTTGTTGTTAATTTTCATTGCAGGACTATTCCTATTTGCAAATCTAATGACATAATCGCTCAGAAAAGAAATTCCACAAAATTACAAAAATGGTCATAGCTGGCAAATCTTTCATGATTTTTGTACGAAATTCCTACGACATTTACTTCACATTAAGGTCCATTTACTGCATAAACTTCATTTTGATTTATGCACTGGACCGGAAGCTATAGGGAAAAAAGCTCTATTTCGCTGAGCAAATTCGCAAGATTTATGAGACAAAAATCACCATAACTGGCAGCTCTATTCTAAATTTTCAACCAAATTTTCACCAAATATTACATAAAGTAAGGTTCAAGTACTAAGTGAGTTTTGTTAAAATCTGATGGCTGAATCGGAAGTTATAGGCCAAAAAGCTGTTTTTTCCCAGTGATTTTTCAAGATGGTTCCACTGCCACAGGGTTGCCTGCATTTCAAAATCAGGGTTGCCTGCATTTGGTGATTGAAGTAAGGTCCAGCTACTGTGTGAATTTCGTCAAAATCGAACGATTCAATCAGAATTTATAGGGCTAAAAGCAGTTATCTTTTTTAATGATTTTTCAAGATGGCACCACTGGCACAGAATTGCCCGCATTTCAAAATCACTTCTATCAGACCTGGTCCTATATAAGACCAATATAGTCTGCAAATTTCAAATAATTCTGCTCATTCGATCGTGATTTTCCGTGAACAGAAGTTTTTGATGCTAAAAATATAGGTGAATTGGGCAAGGGTTACCAGGCGTACCCGTTATACCATATCAAATTTTTTTTTTGGTCTATATAAAAAAAAGCACGAAATTGACATATGAGTGGCTTTTTTTTGAAGAAACGGCATTTTTTCAAGAGAGACGATGATTTGAAGGTTTTCACTTTCAGTGCCTGCCCTAGCTTCAGGGTTGCCAGCATGCCCATCAAAAGCTACAGAAATTTACAACTAGATAATACCAATATGTCCTGAAAATTTCGTAATGATTGAATAGCTCTGTCAAAAGTTATCGCAATTTAAAAATTTTCATTTTTTCCCGTTCTCTTTTTAGGCACCCAGCGCACACCTGGGGTTAAAAAATTCCAAAACATTATCCGACTCGCATGTAAAACACGTCCGGAATTTATTTCGTCAACTTTATTTTTGCAAAACTTATTTGTGTGCGGAATAATAGGTATATTAAAAATATCACTAAAATGGCCGCCGGCGCCAAAGGGTTAAAGATTTTTAACTTTTTCTGAGACCTGGCACTATTCTGCATATACACCAATGTGTCCTAAAAATTTCAGTTCAATCGGATGGCGCGTTCCTGAGATTTTTTCACTGAAATTTTTTGATGATATATATATATATATATATATATATATATATATATATATATATATATATATATATATATATATATATATATATATATATATATATATATATATATATATATATATATATATATATATATATATATATATATATATATATAGAAATATGAATTTTTGGCCAAAGTGATTTTAATACTAATGTTCTTCTTCGAACATTAGTAAAAAACATACTTTTTATTAACTCACGCCTGGTTACCCTTGCCCAATTTACCTATATTTTTAGCATCAAAAATTTCTGTTCACGGAAGCTCACGATCCGATAAGCAGAATTAATTGAAATTTGCAGAATGTATTGGTCTTAAAAAGAACCAGGTCTGATAGAAGTGATTTTGAAATGCGGGCGATTCTTTGCCAGTGGTGCCATCTTGAAAAATCACTTACTGCTTTTAGTCCTATAAATTCTGATTCAATCGTTCAATTTCGACGAAATTCACACAGTAGCTTAACCTTACTTTAAACCACGTTTGGTAGAAATAAGGTTGAAAAATTCGGTTGGAGCTGCCAGCTATGATAGTTTTGGTGTCTTAAATTTGAAAAATAAAAATATGGAAGTGGAAACATTCAAACCATCGAATATCCTAAAAAATGTCCGTTTCTTACAATAAAACCAATCTGTATACAAATCTTATGGTTTATCTACACGTTCAAAGTGAAACTTTGGAAATTTCATGTCGGACAAGAACGGTAACCCTTTCCCAGTCAACCTATATTTTTAGCATCAAAAACTTCTGCTCACGGGAACTCACGAATCAATAATCAGATACAATTGAAATTTACAGAATGCATTGGACTTAAGTAGGACTTTGTCTGATAGAAGCGATTTAGAATTATAGGCATTTCTGTGCCAGTGGTGCCATCTTGAAAAATTACAAAGAAAAAAAAACTCTAGCGCATCAGAACCACTAGAAAACTAATTTTCGAAGAAATTGTCTTTGGGTAACCAATAAATTTGGTAAGACGTTATACACTTTTTTGTAGAATAATATCAACCATTCCTTATCTCAAGGAATAAAAAAGACTATAACACAAATGATGAAAATGTTCAGTGATGGCAACACTTTCCCAACGAAGCAGCAATAAGTTTACCATAACAAGCTCATACTTAAATCAACTTATCCTTTGAATTTCGTTCTCATCGGAGGATTTCATCCAAAGTTTCAGCGGTTAAACGTTGTTTGAGGCTGCCAACCGAAAAATGTTCAAAACTCGGAAAATTTAAAAATTGATTTCTTACTTTTATCGCAAATGCTTTGCATATGAGTATGTAATTTCAAGCATCTGTTGGTGCAATATTAACGAAAATGGCTAATGCAGGTTACCTTGTGTCAGCAGCAGAGCAAAATATATACCAAATCTGCTTCACGTTAAGTTAAACCCAACCAGTAAATTTCGTTTCGATTGAATCACTGCGCTGGAAGTTGAAAAGGTGAAAAGAATTTTAGGGCTGCCACCCTCAAAAGCTTTCAAATTTTTAAAGCATTAATTTTTGTTGTTAATTTTCATTGCAGGACTATTCCTATTTGCAAATCTAATGACATAATCGCTCAGTAAAGAAATTCCACAAAATTACAAAAATGGTCATAGCTGGCAAATCTTTCATGATTTTTGTACGAAATTCCTACGACATTTACTTCACATTAAGGTCCATTTACTGCATAAACTTCATTTTGATTTATGCACTGGACCGGAAGCTATAGGGAAAAAAGCTCTATTTCGCTGAGCAAATTCGCAAGATTTATGAGACAAAAATCACCATAACTGGCAGCTCTATTCTAAATTTTCAACCAAATTTTCACCAAATATTACATAAAGTAAGGTTCAAGTACTAAGTGAGTTTTGTTAAAATCTGATGGCTGAATCGGAAGTTATAGGCCAAAAGTTATAGGCCTTTTTTGAATTTCGTCAAAATCGAACGATTCAATCAGAATTTATAGGGCTAAAAGCAGTTATCTTTTTTAATGATTTTTCAAGATGGCACCACTGGCACAGAATTGCCCACATTTCAAAATCACTTCTATCAGACCTGGTCCTATATAAGACCAATATAGTCTGCAAATTTCAAATAATTCTGCTCATTCGATCGTGATTTTCCGTGAACAGAAGTTTTTGATGCTAAAAATATAGGTGAATTGGGCAAGGGTTACCAGGCGTACCCGTTATACCATATCAAATTTTTTTTTTTGGTCTATATAAAAAAAGCTCGATATTGACATATGAGTGGCTTTTTTTTGAAGAAACGGCATTTTTTCAAGAGAGACGATGATTTGAAGGTTTTCACTTTCAGTGCCTGCCCTAGCTTCAGGGTTGCCAGCATGCCCATCAAAAGCTACAGAAATTTACAACTAGATAATACCAATATGTCCTGAAAATTTCGTAGCGATTGAATAGCTCTGTCAAAAGTTATCGCAATTTAAAAATTTTCATTTTTTCCCGTTCTCTTTTTAGGCACCCAGCGCACACATGGGGTTAGAAAATTCCAAAACATTATCCGACTCACATGTAAAACACGTCCGGAATTTATTTCGTCAACTTTATTTTTGCAAAACTTATTTGTGTGCGGAATAATAGGTATATTAAAAATATCACTAAAATGGCCGCCGGCGCCAAAGGGTTAAAGATTTTTAACTTTTTCTGAGACCTGGCACTATTCTGCATATACACCAATGTGTCCTAAAAATTTCAGTTCAATCGGATGGCGCGTTCCTGAGATTTTTTCACTGAAATTTTTTGATGATATATATATATATATATATATATATATATATATATATATATATATATATATATATATATATATATATATATATATATTTATATATATATATAGAAATATGAATTTTTTGCCAAAGTGATTTTAATACTAATGTTCTTCTTCGAACATTAGTAAAAAACATACTTTTTATTAACTCACGCCTGGTTACCCTTGCCCAATTTACCTATATTTTTAGCATCAAAAATTTCTGTTCACGGAAGCTCACGATCCGATAAGCAGAATTAATTGAAATTTGCAGAATGTATTGGTCTTAAAAAGAACCAGGTCTGATAGAAGTGATTTTGGAATGCGGGCGATTCTTTGCCAGTGGTGCCATCTTGAAAAATCACTTACTGCTTTTAGTCCTATAAATTCTGATTCAATCGTTCAATTTCGACGAAATTCACACAGTAGCTTAACCTTACTTTAAACCACGTTTGGTAGAAATAAGGTTGAAAAATTCGGTTGGAGCTGCCAGCTATGATAGTTTTGGTGCCTTAAATTTGAAAAATAAAAATATGGAAGTGGAAACATTCAAACCATCGAATATCCTAAAAAATGTCCGTTTCTTACAATAAAACCAATCTGTATACAAATCTTATGGTTTATCTACACGTTCAAAGTGAAACTTTGGAAATTTCATGTCGGACAAGAACGGTAACCCTTTCCCAGTTAACCTATATTTTTAGCATCAAAAACTTCTGCTCACGGGAACTCACGAATCAATAATCAGATGCAATTGAAATTTACAGAATGCATTGGACTTAAGTAGGACTTTGTCTGATAGAAGCGATTTAGAATTATAGGCATTTCTGTGCCAGTGGTGCCATCTTGAAAAATTACAAAGAAAAAAAAACTCTAGCGCATCAGAACCACTAGAAAACTAATTTTCGAAGAAATTGTCTTTGGGTAACCAATAAATTTGGTAAGACGTTATACACTTTTTTGTAGAATAATATCAACCATTCCTTATCTCAAGGAATAAAAAAGACTATAACACAAATGAAGAAAATGTTCAGTGATGGCAACACTTTCCCAACGAAGCAGCAATAAGTTTACCATAACAAGCTCATACTTAAATCAACTTATCCTTTGAATTTCGTTCTCATCGGAGGATTTCATCCAAAGTTTCAGCGGTTAAACGTTGTTTGAGGCTGCCAACCGAAAAATGTTCAAAACTCGGAAAATTTAAAAATTGATTTCTTACTTTTATCGCAAATGCTTTGCATATGAGTATGTAATTTCAAGCATCTGTTGGTGCAATATTAACGAAAATGGCTAATGCAGGTTACCTTGTGTCAGCAGCAGAGCAAAATATATACCAAATCTGCTTCACGTTAAGTTAAACCCAACCAGTAAATTTCGTTTCGATTGAATCACTGCGCTGGAAGTTGAAAAGGTGAAAAGAATTTTAGGGCTGCCACCCTCAAAAGCTTTCAAATTTTTAAAGCATTAATTTTTGTTGTTAATTTTCATTGCAGGACTATTCCTATTTGCGAATCTAATGACATAATCGCTCAGTAAAGAAATTCCACAAAATTACAAAAATGGTCATAGCTGGCAAATCTTTCATGATTTTTGTACGAAATTCCTACGACATTTACTTCACATTAAGGTCCATTTACTGCATAAACTTCATTTTGATTTATGCACTGGACCGGAAGCTATAGGGAAAAAAGCTCTATTTCGCTGAGCAAATTCGCAAGATTTATGAGACAAAAATCACCATAACTGGCAGCTCTATTCTAAATTTTCAACCAAATTTTCACCAAATATTACATAAAGTAAGGTTCAAGTACTAAGTGAGTTTTGTTAAAATCTGATGGCTGAATCGGAAGTTATAGGCCAAAAAGCTGTTTTTCCCAGTGATTTTTCAAGATGGTTCCACTGCCACAGGGTTGCCTGCATTTCAAAATCACTTCTATCGAATTTGGTCCTAGCTAATACCAACATGTCCTGTGAATTTCATTATGATCGGATTATCCGGTCGTCAGTTCTCGTGAACCGAACTTTCGAGTGCTGAAAATAGAAGTAATTTGGTGATGGGTGTCCGTTCTTGTGCAAATCGGAATTTTCAAAATTTCAATTCGACATGGTGGAAAAAGTCAAAATTTATCTATGATTTGAAACTTTTGTCAAAAATCAAAAATTTTTGAGGAGGGTCAATGATTTGAAGGTTTTTTTCAGGAGCCTGCCGTAGCTACAGGGTTAAATGTACAACCTTAAAAACCCATATATGCTAAGTCCTAGTCAACGTCAATACGCTCTGCAATTTTCACGATGATCCAATGTTTTGATCACAAGTAATGACAAATCAAAATTTGAAAAAAAATCCTTGCTTACTTTTAGGCACGCTGCACCCACACACGGCTCAAAATTTCCAATTTTTTGTCATAAGCAAGCTAAAACAATAATAAGTTTTCATTCCCAATACTTTTTTTGTACAAAAATTGACGCTGCTTGGAAATATAGGAGTACCTCAAAATTCACTAAAACGCTCGCCGCCGCCAAAAAGTTTAGGATATCTGAATTTCAGAAAGTCGTGGATCTACCTACTATATGTATCTACGTTCTCCGAAAGTATCAGCTTAATCGAATCGGCCACTCCAGAGATTATCTCGGAAAATCTTTTTGCTTATTTATATATATATATATATATATATATATATATATATATATATATATATATATATATATATATATATATATATATATATATATATATATATATATATATATATATATATAGTTTAGTTGATAGAAATTTCGTTGAAAAATTCGATTAGTGCTGCCAGCTATGGTAATTTTTGTGTCTTTGGTTTTGAAAATTCGCTCAGGAAAATTCAACTTTTTGCCCTATAACTTCCAGTGCAGTCATGAAATCAATACGGATTTCATACAATTAATGGAACCTATTTTAAACAAGTTATTCAGGCCAAATTTGCCTGAAAGGCCACGATAACATTGCCAGCTATTGTTGGTTTTGTGTTTGTTTGCAATATATTTATTAAGCGGTTTTATCGTAGAATTTTCAATTGGTAGTGATATTGTAGTGATGATAAACAGCAAATATTAAGCGTTCGATTATTTGAAAAAACTCGCTGCAGGTAACCCTTAATTTCTTTATACTCCTATAACTTCGAATGTAGTATAACAACGTGAAGCAGATGTGATATATTCTTGGCTTTGTTGTGCTACTTTTGTATCAATAAATGCTTACAGTTAGTATTCATACCGGAAAATTTACAATGACAATAAATTACCGATGTTTCAATTCCCAAAGTTCTGCAAATTTTTCGGATCGCAGCCCCAAACACCAACTTCAGTTACAGTGCTGCAGGTACTGAGCATTTTCTTCATTGATGTTATATGAGATGCTGCTTTCAAAATGTTTCGAAATAAGCAACTGATAACGAATATAATTAACCCGTGTTCTGCATTCATAAACTTTGAAACTCATGCCAGTGGTAATATCTGAAACCTTCTACCATATGAGTTATAATGCATTCTTGAGACCAAAGTAAAATGTGGCATTTGAAACAGTTTGGTCGTAATAAGCAGCTCATGTGGTGGAATATGCACTCAAAACCTGCACGATTCTTCTACTGTTCTTCGAACATTAGTGTTTCTAGTTTTTGATTAGGGTTCATTTGTTACAAAGAAATGAAGACTAATCACAAACATTGAGTTCAATAGTCCCAGAAGGGGTTTTTTGTGGGTGTGTGTGTGTGCTCACAATAATATTGTCTTAGCTTTACTTAAAATAATGTGTATCATTCTTAACGTTTCCAAAACATTACAACATTTTTATATTTCCAGGTTCATAGTTTTTTTTTTACATCTACATTGTCGTTTGTGTTACATGTGTGGTAAGTTTTTAGTCTATTTTTATGTATTAATTTACAGTTTCCTGCTATGTCTAAAGTGACATCACAGTGATCCGTGTCCAATACTCTATATGGACCTTTATATGGTGGTTGATGTTTCTTTCTATTTTTATTTGTCAAAAGTACTAAATCTCCTATTTTAGGATTCAAAGAATGTATATTTGTTTGGTTCATTGTTCTTTTGACTTTAACTTTTTCAATCATACTTCGTGCTCTATTGATCGACATCCTCAATCTTTCCTTTAACTCGTTGGCATAATCATCTAAATCGTAAATTACATCTTGATTATCAACTATATCATTCGGTAAGTACGGGAGTTTGCCGAAAATCAATTCAAATGGAGTATAGTTTGTATCTACATTTGGGGTTGCAAGCAAATGAGTAAGCAAATGAGTAATATGGAACCCATTTGTCCCATTGTTGGTCATCAGCAAACGAATACATATATTCGTTTAGTACCCGATGATTCCTTTCTACTACACCTAAAGTCTGGTGGTGATATGGTGTTGAAAATATTTGTTTTATTTTTAACAAATCACAGATGTTGCTCATAAGCTTATTTGTAAATTCAGTGCCTAAATCAGAATTGAGTATTTTGAAATGTCCGTACTTTAATATAAATTCGTTAACTATTCCTACAGCTATGGTTTGTGCTTCTTTATTTTCTATTGGGAACGCTACTACAAATTTAGTTAGTTCACATTGTAAAGTTAATATGTATCTAGAGTTATTAGATATTCTGAGTGGACCTACGGTATCTATTTGTATGGTCTAAAAACTCGTTGTTGGTGTGTCAGTTTTCATCATTTCTTCCTTTGTGTGCCTCACCTGTTTTTTCATTTCACAAGGGATGCAATTTTTTATGTCGGATTTAACCATGCCGTTCATGTTTTTTCAGCAATATCTTTGTTTTAACTTCAACAAAGTTTTGCGAATCCCTAAATGTGAATTATGATATTCTTCTTTTAATTTCACCTGTTCAGCTTTATTCGTTATCTTAGCGGGTGGCTTGTATATCATTATTCGTAGCTTCATATGCGCATTATCTTTTCTTTTTCGTTGCAACAGGTTAGAAACTTTCTTAAATCTTTGTTTGTCTATAGACTTCAATATAATATCATCACTTGATAACGAGAATTCTTGGATTTTGTTACGTCTAGCAAAATCTAATAGTTTCTCCATAATCAAAACATATTCTGAATGTGGATTATCACTATAATTCTCATTACGTTTGTTTCTGTGGGTACTCCTATTTATTGTTAGCTTTGCATTAACGGAAACTGGTTTCGCGTTAGATATATCGCTACAATATACTTTTACAACATCTTTTGTACGTACGATATCTATGCATTCATTTTCATCATTGCGCAGGATAAATTTTAACTTCATAGCACCGGTGATATCCAACAAGCTAGTGCAATCCAAACAATAGAATTGATCAGGTTCTGCTTTTACGTGGTTGCCTTTGCAGCGGGTTTCTTGCTTTTTATCCTCTGTTTTGTTTGCCATGCCCCTTGTAATTGCTAATAGTTTACGCTTTGCTGTTTTATCAATAACTGGAGGTATCAATGCTTTTAAAGAGTCAGAATCCAACTCAATCCTTGACAAGGCATCAGCATTCGTTTTCACGCTGCCTATTTGTTAACAATAGTGAAATCACAATCAGATAACTTAACTCTAATTCTAGTGAGTTTCGATGAAGGATTTGCATGGGTGAATAAAGATACTAGTGGTCTATGGTCTGTGACAACTACGAACTTCCTTCCGTAGAGATAAGGTCTGAAAAAGTTTATGCCCCAATGTATGGCTAAAAGCTCTTTTTCTATGACGGGTTCGTTAATGTCGTGTTTTGCCAGTGACTTGCTTGCATACGAAATTGGTAAATCCTGTCCAATTTCACCTTGTGATAATACAGCGCCTAATGCGTAATTAGATGTATCAGTTGTTAAAATGAATGGTTCTTCGAAATTTGGATACTGCAGAATTGGTGGCTCAATTAATTTACTTTTAAGTGATTCATACGCTTTTTGGCACTCTTCGGTCCATTCAAATGTAACGTTTTTTTTTCAATAGCGAGTTCAGACTTTTGGCAATTCCGGCAAAATTTGGATTAAAACGCTTGTAGTAGTTGCATAACGCAACAAATCTGCGCACTTCACCTGCACTCTTCAGAACCGGATAGTTTCTGATCGTCTCAAATTTAGATGGGTCTGTCTTAGCACCCTCACTGGTTATCAAATGCCCTAAATGCACTATCTCCGATTTCAAAAAGTGACACTTACCAGGGTTCAACTTCAA